>JAPMOQ010006317.1:329167-402853 GCA_026543055.1 Argiope trifasciata | reverse complement strand
TATATATATATATATATATATATATATATATATATATATATATATTTCTTTAAAAACTCTTGATAATTTAAACATATAGTTATTAGTAATAATATACTTTATCACAAAATATTAATCCTATAGATATAACTTAATGCCTTTATTACATCGTTAATAAAGGCATGTGGTACGTCCCGAAACGCCATTACAAACCATGAACTTTTATCGAGTTTCTGGTGTTATTTTAGAATAATTTCTTATATTTTAACCTCAAGTGAATTATGATTTTAAAAGACCTTCGAAAACAGCATGCAATACTTGATATTTTTTTTTGTAGATGGATAAATATAAATAACTGGTCAATTAATGATGATTTATTTTTTTCATTTGTTTCAAAGATTAAATATAATTAAAATTTACTCAAGTGAAAACTTTTAAAGAACGTTTGGAAAGCCACATTTCTCTTTTAGACTTTTAAAAGTAACCGAGTATTTTATATCTTAAAATATTAATCATTTTTCGAAAGAAATTTTTATATGTATTATGGCCATCAAAATATGTACTAGGGAATTTATTTTGAATTAATCTAAGAAAAAACTGCCATGAATCATTTAATATACTAGATGAATCACAATCAAGATGATGGAATATGACATCTACTACGTATCTCGTTAAAATATTTCCTTTAATAAATTTGGGATAGGACTGATAAATATAGATATCTATCTTTAGAAATACTATCACTATTGCAGTAATTTGTCTTGGGGATATGGCAGTGAATAAATTATCTATCTAGGCTGATCAATTAATTGTATAACTCCTCTGTCGTTCACAGCTCTGAGAGGATTTCTAACATCTTTTAATATTTTATGAAGTATATTAGAATATTAAAAATTTTCTCAATTGGTATGGGTATTCAGTGTATAAGTGGAATTTTCAAAGTTCCAGGTTTTTTTTGTTTAAAGACAAATAATTTTTTACGGGTGGAAAAAATTGAATGAGCTCTGATTTATATTCATTCTAAAGGAAGCTAGCCCTCAAATTTTTATTATTGCAGAAAGCGCACAGTAAAAAAAAGTTATAATTTTTATTATTACGTTGTCTTCGCTTTCCACTATTACTTTTTGATAAAAAAAATTGAGACGCTCGACAATATTAGACTTTTCGGAATAACAACTTCAAGTTATAATACTCATTTAATAAATCATATCATAACGTCAGACTGCTGGAAATTGCTGCCAATAAATTTAGACCTTTCGAAACGAAGAACGAAATCGCCTAGAAAAATAATTGGAAATATTTGCCCTCCAGCTCTAAAGTTTTCTACTGCATATTGTGAAAAAAAAAAAAAAAAAAAAGAGGAAGCAAGCAGACTTCTGTTCTTCTCAGAAGACGTACTCATAGTTATCCGGTTGATCATTTTCTGATATAAGAGGAAATTGAGAGCCGAGGAAAACTTCACTTTCATTCCTGGGCATTGAGAAGTAAAACTCCAAATTTTAAAGGGAAGCGTTTCTGCTAAAAGTGAAAATGACGGAGGGAAGGGGAAGAGAAGTGAAGTGGAGGTGATGGGTGGAGAGGGAGAAAGTTAGGAAATCTTTTCCTCGATACGAAATGTTGGTAGTCGAAAAACCAAATGAGAAAAATAAATAAAATAAAAAAGAAATGGGTATAAGTAAAATAAAAAGTTGGAAAAGAGAGTAAGGGGGAAAAACCTAGGGAACTTCTAGTCCGGAAAATGATCTACGGGATTCATTTTTTTTAACAGTCGTGGACTCACCTTTTCTCTAAAACTTCCAAGTTCTTTAATAGGAACAGATATAAAACATCTCGAGGCGAAAGTAAAATTTTTTTTGAAAGACCAAGCATTATATATATAAAAAAATTCGTAGCAGTTTTGACGAGTGAACAATTTTAAAAAAAGCTTTCCGTAACTTCACGGACCAGCGAAGATTCCTGTAGCTAAAAAACATGACAAAAGAAAAATATTAAGTGTCGGAATTCGACCAACTTCTGGAACAAAGAAGTTCCAAAGAGTCATCTCTCCACACTGTACACCTTGTGACGTATGTCCAGTGAGAAACCTGTCGCTTCAACCATAACCATATTCAATGTACCATAAGGAGAAAGGTATATTTTATCTACTTTTTTTCGTTCCATAATCATCAAGAGCTGTTCTTCGTTTCCTTCCTGCTGAACTTCCCCTTTAAATTTAAAAAGTTTGGATGGCAGTTTCGGAAAAATGAAGATCAAAAATTTGCCAAAGAGTTCATTAGTTTCTCGACTTTTAAAGTGAGAGCAATAAAACCAAAATCAAAAATGAAATTTCAAACAATTTTTTTTAGAAATAGAATATTTAACGTTAACGGCAGAAAATCAGGTAGCGTTTTTATATTTGAAATAATTTAATTACTGAATTTTGAGTTTAAAATAAAAAAGACTATTTTTTAAAAATATTATCACAGTATATATTTTTATTATGAAGCTATTGATCAAGGAGCTTAATAAAGAATTTTCAAGTTGTTTCAAGCGAATCCAATAAATATTTTCAATTAATTCAAATGAATTCAAGAAATTCATAATACATCATCTTTTAATGCATAATATTATACTAATTTTTAATGCAAAGCGAATTAATAATACAGCATTAATATACAAAGTTTTTAAATAAGAACATTTCTAATTTACGATAAGGTAAAAATGCATTACAAATTCTTCAATGATTTAGCTGAAATCTCTTGTAATTTCAGTAATTGTTATGACAGGCTAAAGAACATAAAGTATTAACAAAGAAATTTACAAAAAGAAAGTATTAAGAAAGAAATTTTCAAGAAGAAAATATTAAATAAAACCTTACGGTAATAAGAATTATATTTATTATACTGTTAATTTATAACTATTTTTCTATTATTATGCTACAGTGACATTCGATTTTTGTCATTTTCATACTTTTAAAAGGGTAAGATTTTATTCGCACAGCGGTTTTTAGAATAATTTTTAAAGTTAAGTATTACAAATATAAAAATTGAATTATAGAGGCAGTATATAAATGGTAAATATTATAAAACTTCCTGCTCTTTCCGCATGTGCACGGGAAATAATAATTTTTTTCCATTATCTCTGTTTTTTAATCTTAATGCTCCTAGAAATAGCATTCAAAAAATTGCACTAACGTAAAATGTCTTTTTTAACAAAACATATTAATGCCATCATTTAGAAAATAAGTTTACTATTCTTATGATGTGTTGTTTTTTTCATTGATTCTTTCGATATTTTCTTCGAATTTTATTAAACTCTCCATACTAAATTAAATAAGAATACAAAAGCAAAAAATTTTGTTTGTTGTGGAAATGGACTAAAAGAAAATACCAAAATAAAGGCTCCTTCTTTTCTCAAAAAACTTCCAAAAGCACTTTCTAACCTCTTTAGAAATTTCAGTGCGATAATTCCTTTTAATTTTCCAGTTTTAAAAATCCCCAGAAACTTAAACATATTACCCCTATATCTGGTTTTAATTTTCTCGACACTAAACCCCCTCCTCCCTCCAGACTTAAGTAGTAGAGGTCTTCGTTTGACCATTTCATTATTTTGGCTTCTCCATCCAGACTCCCTGTTGTTGACATATTAAGGGATTAAAATCAAGCAAGGGAGAAAAGAAAAAATTTCTATTCTGTGCTAAGAATTTACTTTCTTTAATGCTTTGTCGTTAACAGGATAAAAATTATTCGCATGCGAGATTAAACGAAAATTTTCCTTCATGGCAAATTTCATTTAGGACAACTTTAGAGTCATTTCTCCTTTCGTTTAAACAGAATTTTTGTTCTGCAGTTGCTTGCGAAAATTTCCTTTATTTCTTGTAAAACAACTCTCAGGTTAATAAACGAGACCTGTTGTCTAAGAGGAAGTTGAATTGAATTTATGGTATGATTATCGGTGGAATAGAGTGATTAGAACTTCTTAGTAATCTTTTATGCCTTTTTATTGTATGCACTTGCTTAATGGAAAGATAAATAAGAAGTATAATTGATTTGTTATATTTAATCATAATAGGGAAAGCATAAATTTTGCCTTCTTTTTTACACTATTACGCTAAGAAAATATACGAATTTTTGAAATATTTTCTAAGTGGGAATGGATAATGGCATTTCTAATCAAGGAATAAAAATATCAGAATTTTAACTATGAAGTCACAACGGATTTAAACCTGTTCAAATACATACTTCATGATTATAGAATTCAAACTTTCTGTACAGGGGGAAAAGATGTCCACTTTTTTCCAAATACAGGAAAGCTCAAAATAAAGAAGTCTATCTGCATTTTTGTACTGTCATTAAAAATATATCTTGTATAATCATTACACTTTTACATGATTCGGAATCCCTGGGTTACCAAGTATTAAGAAGACTACCCCGGATGCGTAAATGAACACGGTTAGAAAGATGAGGGTATAATTTGTACATATTACTTTAAAACAGATATTTTAAAGTTTCTTTTTATCTTTTAAATATTTTTTGCAGTCTTACAGGACTGTTTAGTGATGCTTTGTCACTTCTCTTACAAAAAAAAAGTACTTCTAAACATTGAAAATTCGGTTCTTTGTAACTGATCTCTTTTTGTTTGAGCTTTTTCTTTTCTATTCCTTATAGGAAACATTTTTTTTATCGGATTCATGTCAAAAAATTATTATAATGCTAAGCATTCCCTGATATGATTCTTTAATAAGTTGAAATTTTATGCCCTTAGATACAAGAAAAAAATTTGAAAAATATGTTCTACCTGCAAATAATATATAACAAATTCTGATAAATATTGCATTTTTAATTCATTGCTCGAATTTATTGCTTACATACTGAGCACCTTATTAATTGTACATCGAAAATAAATTAGTATTATGTTAATTTACCCCAAAATTCAATAACTCTTATAAATAGTTATTTTATTCGATAATTAATAAAATTGTCTAAGGTATGATTATTACATATAAGTAAGGATCAGTTAAAATTAATAATTTTCAAATCATAAATTAGTATAATCTAAAAGTTAATTATTTTTTAAATGAAAAATTTAGGATGATTTAATATATATTTGAATTAAATATTTGATTAAAACTCCTGATCTTCCACAACCGCTTTATTTCTTTGATTTCGAATCATACTTTTTTTTACTGGAGCAAAATATATTCAAACCTACGATGATTCAAAAATTTTGGAGAAGTACAGTGAGTAGTGATGAAGGAACTGAAAGATGTGACAATAGGAGCCCTACAATCCCTATTTATACATTTATATGAACCCTGATGAAAATGTATGAATAGTTACTTTGAAAGAAACACGAAATAAACAGTCGGTATTATGGAAGTATAATTGCTGGTACTTATGATTTCATAATAACGTAAATTCTGAAGCTTTCTGAAAGTAATAACATATTCATAACGAGTTATGTTTAAGGTAAACAAATTCGATGAATCTTTATGAATCTACTCATATCTTTATTCCTATTTGTTATAGATAAATTCCTTCAGAACTCTAAAATGTTGTAAATCAGGAGCTACGCTCCAAATAAATACTAACTTAGTCTGTGTTCCTCTCTATATTATATTTTAATCAATTGAAAAAAGGAAAGAACTTGTACAATATATTTTTTTTTGGCTTCTATAAAAGAAACTATTATTATTCTCATACGAATTAATGTTACAACTCTATATAACTCCCTATAACTAAAGTGGAGCTTTCTACCTTTTTCCAAAAGATAAATTTTGAAACAATGTGTTATCTTAAAAATATTATTGTTGGAATTAAAAACTGAATCCATCTACTAAGAAATATACTAAAAGCAAATCGAATAGTAAGATACAAAAATGAAAGAACCGATTTTACATTAATTTTTTTTATTCAATAAAAATAAATACCAGAATCCATGAAGATATTATGTCGTTTAAGAAAAGATAAAGTAAGGAATAGACAAAATGTTTACGAATTATTTTAGATATTGGTAACAAGGAGATTTATATTTGAAAACGTTTAAAGACAAACCTTTTCCTTAAACATCTTAAAGTGTATTCAAAACAATTCTGAAAAATAAATTTGAGTGCTAACAGACAAATGAATGAATGTGTGAAATGGTATATAGCTTGAAATAGGTTAATAGCGGCTGCGCAGTTGAAATAGATTTATCAAGATAAAATAAACAATGAAGCTGAAAACGACTGATAGTAAAATGAAAAAAAATTTCTTTGTTTAAAAAATTCTATAAAAAAGCATGTTAGACAAAATATGATTATCATTATTATTATTATCAGAAATCTGTCTATTTTTATGGATATGAATACAACATGAGGAATTGCATATTTTTATGTGCTTATATCTTTTGGTGAAAAACTCCGAATAATGCATTTATTATTTTTCTTAAATTTTTATGTTTTTATAATAATAATCCCTTATTAAAAACAATCATTTTCTTTTATCTACCTCTACATAAATATAAAAAAATCTTTTTTTTTATTTTGTAAAAAGGAAAATATTTTCAAAATGTGTATCTTTGAAAATGTGTAATTATTTTTTTTTCACAAAAAGAAATTGGTACATTTCAACTCATTACTGCTTTTGCTATCTCTTTCCTCAAAACCTACATATACATTCATTTTTATTTAAAATTTCCCATTTCTAAAAGTGAAATTAAAAATTTTGTGATAATATGTTTTAGTGATAAAGTTGATTGAATTTGGTCTATGAGGAATTAATTGCCTTAAAAATAATTCTAACTTGGTAATCTGTAAAAAAAATCGTTGTATTTTGAAGTAAATTTTTATTTTAATATGTATTTAATGCACGGGCTTTAGTCTTTATAATATTTTGATAATGCAGTTTTTTTTTGTTTCATTACTTTAGCAATATATATTGATATGATTCGTTTTTCTTTATAGAATTTATAGTTTTTTAGAAGCCTGATTTTCAATATAAGTAAGTAATGTGAAAAATTTTGAATTAGAAAAATAATTAAAATGAAGTCTAGTTTAGATTTTTATAGAATGAAAACAACAACAACAACAACAAAAAAACAACACTTACCTTTTATTTTAGGTGAGGATCGGTAGAGGCGGGCGCTCGACATTAGTACGGCCTGTTAGCGTCCTTAGGGCGTTTCAGTTGAACCTTAAGACGCTTCATTCCTATCTGGAAGCCGTTCATAGCCTGGATGGCAGCCTGGGCACTAGCGGGGTTGTCGAAGCTCACAAAACCTGTACACAAAGCATGCAATGTAGTACAACCATTGTTAATTGCTCCATCGTTTCAAGGATGTTTCAGTTTTATATTTTTATACTTCGCATGCTGGTAGTAGGTCGATTGTGAATTCTTATAGTATTTTTTTTCTTTTATTCTTTTTGTATTTATTTATAAGTTTTTTTTTCATAATTCATATCGCTTGATTTTTTTTATGTACCATTAGAATTGGAGATATTATTTCCACAATATAATGTATCTGTTTTTAATACAACTGTATTTCAAGAATTCTCTAACAGAAAATATTCCTTGAAAATCTAACATTCCATATTACCATTTAATGGTAATATTAAATCAAGGAGTTGCTGCAGAGATTTGGTTTTAGGAAACTTAATCCCAAAATTCCACTGCGTTTGAAATTTCATTCTCTTCAGGTCTGATTCCATAGAAATTCGCCATATGTGTAATAATGATGTTTTCTGTCTCGTGAGGTTCAAATATTTTCAGCATGATGACATAGAGAGGGTGTCTGAAATACCGGTCAATGTTGAATTTTCGACATTTGAACACTTAGAACTATGAGTTTTGAACTTTATAATCTCTATAATTTCTAAGTTAACAGAACTCAATTTTTTTACCATATTAACATTAAAATTTTAATTTTAATGAACTAAGCCTTATTTATCTGCCAAAAAACTTTTTGTGTAATTAATATCACGAGGAAAGTAATTTACATCACAGAAATAGTAAAACAAAAGCAAATTATTCCCGTACTAAATGGCCGAGTCATTTGTGACCGGTTACAAACATTAATTATATTATCGAAATATTATTCGAATGATTATGGATATTTACCACCAGGATTTTAATAATATTTTATAATATGTATGAATTATTTATATTATATTTTTTATAACTGGAAAATATATTTATAGGTTACAAAAGCAATTACAAAAAATTTCAAAGTAAAAAGGTCGTTAATTGCGTTCACGTCGGTCATGTACCGTGTTATGTTAAGAGTTCTTTTACTACTCAAATTTTGCAGCATCATTATTGAGTAGACATTTCATATTATACCGGCTACTACGAATTCTTTTACAGCTAAATACGCAATATGTGCTTAATCCCCTTCACAAGGTCCTTCCTCTGGAAACCAAGAATTGATGTTATTGGAAGTGGGGAACTGTTTGCGCGATAACGTTATACCTACTCTTCCCCACACGATAAAGGGTATCCAGAATCTCTATTCTATATTTATATGTCCAAACCTCATTTCACCTAGAGGAAGGGCTTATGAACGAGATATCGCGAGCCAGCCAATCATTAAATGGTAAAAGAGTCGCACTCCAGATTGGATAAAGAGTTCCCCACACCCTAACCCTGCCATTTATAGAGCCGTCTGAAACTCGGGGACAGGATAAATATGTTGGTACGTCGAAGGCGACGTCTAAATTGCGGACTGGCCGCAAACGCCGGGTATTAAACGACGTCTTGAGTCATGGTTAAGTCATTGAGAAAGGCTCGTTTATTTCGTCCTGGTCATTTCATTTGCATAAGCGGTGGCGATATTTACTGATGTACTTTATTTTTAAAGGAGAGGAGTTCTGCTCGAACCCTTCCTTCCCCCATCCACCTTGAAGCCAAGCACGTGCAGTTGTTTAGGTAAAATATACGCTGTCCATTACTGAAAGCTGTTCTTGATGTGGGGCCTAAAATTAAAGGATAAGTCATTTTCGTGGAAGACCTGACTGCTAGCGAGTCCATGAACGAAGTTTTGGGAAATATGATCTCGTAACCGGGTGGGATGGTGTCCATTTTCTATTCCAGGTGTCCTCAAGTGCTGCCGAGGGAGATACCCCTGAGTGTTTATGCGTGGTGCGTGTGCCTTGTTTTTTTCACCAATCGAGTCATTTTCAAAGTAGATAGTAAAGTAAGAATCTTTTTGAATGATCCATAAATGTTGAATAAGAGTTCTGACTCTAGACCTGATCAAAATATACTCTATCTTTTCTAAGTTGCGAGGCAATAAAGAAGTGTGCATTGACACGAAGTGTTTATATAATGAAATAGGAGATTTTATGTTCCATAAAAAATCTGTAATTACAGTCAGTACATGAAAATTTCGTTTTTTGGAAATAATAATATTGGAAATAATATTTCCCAATACTTTTCAAGAAGATAGATATGTTATTGACTTTTTCTTCTAAGAAATAAGCACTCCATCGTACTTGATAAAATATTAGACATTCGGATTTTGATGAATACACACATGGTAGATATCTAGGGAATTACGGCTTGTGAGCTTGGCATATCAAGGAAAACTAGTTAGCTTTAAAACTAAAATCAGGTATATGGTCTATATGGTCTTTACTTTAAAACAGTAGATCTTCTCCAACTTTTTGATGAATTCCGGTCTGTTATATGTATTGTAAACATAGCAAAGCAGGAAACAAAACCTCAAAATAATATTTAATGCTTAGTTGGTTTTGCCCTCAGAATAAATGATTTATATTGAATTTGGGGAATAAAATCATGTATAATTTATTTATTATTCGTATTTGTAAACATAAGCCAAAAATGAAATGCCAGAGAAATTAGTTTTAGAATATCTAAATCGTAAAACTGTGTCGAATTTTGGACATTATAAAATAGACGATTTGTGTGTTCATTTAATAGCGAGTATAATAACCCTGGGACTTAACAAAGATAGGTTAAATTTTTTATGGGAACCTATATCAGATTTCAGATAAAATAGATTAAACGCATTCCTGATTCTCTTCACTATTTGATGCAGCCAAACACAAATTTTGTAATTTTGAGAAAGTGAAAAGAAAAGAACTTCTAAAACTTTTGATTTTAATTTCCAGACTGAAATAGTAATAAAAGTAGTTTGTTTATCTTTGAATTAATACATTGTTTATTAAGTTGCAGACAAATCAAAGGAATGTACATAACAGGGATGATTTATAACCTCAAAAATCATTCCAATCATGCTTTAAAATTCCATTTCCATTCATTAAACAACTACTTAGTACAGTCAGTAAAAAATGTCTTTAAACAGCTTATTTAGCAGACTAAGCAGATTACGAATAAAATACCGGGCTTACCTGGTGGAAAAATTTTAAAGCAGTCTTCATAGAAAAAAAAACTATGAACTAAAGTCTAATCTTTTGAAACGATATTAAGAACGGACTTGCTTTAAATGTTACGCTAATTCCTTATCTAACCAAAGAACGAGTGGAATTTAAATGAAATGTTAATGCAAAAGACATTCTCCCTCTTTTAAAAGGCTGTGGCAGGGAATGAAGAAAGGACTTTGAATTAATCCAGAAACAAGAAAATAAAATCCTGAGCAAACGTATGTCTCAAATGTATTGTGAAAGGTCGAAATATTTAAATGATAGGTCTGAACCGCCACGGCGACAACAGAAAGAAGGTGATGGTATTTTGATTGTGTGAGGCTTGTACAAACATGAAATGCGTGTTTATTTTATTAAGTAAATAAGATTATAGAGTTTCATGGTGACTGTATTTTTAAGGAAACGCGAAATGATGACATTTTGAATTTGAGACATTTTAAATTGAAAAGATACAAGATTTTCTTTTGCTTGATAAATGATTTTTAAAGTTAATAAGATTTTCCTTGTTAAGGAATAAAATTTAATTCCTTATTTGATTTAAAATTAGCTCAGAATAACAATTAATTTGATCAGAGATAGTTTATTTAAAAAATGTGTACAACCCTTCATTCATAAATAATGTTCTTGTATAAAAAAATTAAATCTTTTAAATATTTTTTAATCTACTGAGCCCAATTTCTACTCCATCGGCTGTCTTAGAAACAGCCGATGGGGCTAAAACCATAAAAAATGAACGAAAGCTTTAAATAATGATTAAAAAATGAAGTTGAAATTGTTTTTTAAATAAGCGTAAAGAAAATACCCAAAGAGAAATATTTCTTCAGGTATTTTTGACTTAAAAATACTGAAGAATCTAAAAGTAGATTCAGAGAGATTTTATGACACTAACATATTTCCAAGACGTAATATATGTCAGAGCTTCTAGTGTTTAAAAATGGATGTTTTAATTTGTAAACAAAATTAAATGGATTTTTTAATTTGTAAACAAAATTAAAAATGCAAAATTTTTATAGTTTATATTGAAATTTATAATTAATATATTGTCAGAATAAAAAAGAAATTATTACGTATTCAAGGAGTTTATAACACCGGAAAAAATATATATCACGAAATTTATTATTAAAATCTTGTCAGAATAAAAAGGAGATTATAGCATATTCAATAAGTTCATAACACCGAGAAAATTCTAAATTCTAAAATTTATTATATATTGATTTTCCTTTTTAAATCCCCAAAAAGTTTACAGTGTTTTCAAAATAACAATCTTCGAGGCCAAATCATTAAACGTTTTATAAAATGATCGTTATACTATGTTCATTGTCGGTGATTTTCTAATACCTATTTAGATTCCATTAAATTGATTCACAAAGATGAGAAATATAAATTTGATATCAAATATCTGAACTTGGTTACATGTAATACAATAATTCTTTCATAATGTGGACTGAAATGTTTTTTTTTTAAACTTATGTATTCCTTTAATAACAAAGGAAGTTATAAATTTTATTTTAATATTACACAAAAATTAATCATGTTGATTTAAAACAAAGATGTCAACAGTAAAATGCTTCACATATATATAAAAATATAAATACTTGAAGCAAAAGGAAATTTAAATGACATTTTTTTCGTCAATGCCTCTACCATTGAATAGTATCGAGCCTTTTTGAGGAAGTTATTATACTTACCGAAGCACTTGCTCTGATTGGTAGCTCTGTCGATGAACACCTTGGCGCTGATGACGTTGCCGAAGGGCATGAACATCTGCATGAGCTCGGCGTCACCAAATTCTTGGGGTAGGTGATAGATGAACAGGTTGCATCCCTCCGGACCTACAATTTGGGAAGAGGGAAAGAAAAAAGACGAAAAGAAGTATACAGCGGAATAGAGGAGAAACAAACAAGCAACACAGAAAACAGAGTAAATATCGAAATCCTCAGAGTTTAATGAAATTGTATATCTATATGATAACTGAATTAAATATATCAAGGAAATATATTCAGTTATGTAACATAGCACCCACTTAAAACTTCAATTTTGGTGATATAGCTTTTTCTATAAAATACCATGCAGAAATTTCTAATGCTATAGCTTTCCTAAAATAATTATGCATTATGAGTAGTTTGATGCGTTATGGTTTGATTAATTTTGCGTAATATTTTGTAATGGATTAATTTCAATTCTCAATTTAAATTAAATTGAAAAACTTCAAATAATCTTCATTAAAGAACAGTTGATTATCGATTGCAATATTACATCCAATCGGTGCATTATATTTTACATTACTGGAGATGCATTTTATTATCAATATAAACATTCCATATTAATTTGACACTCCTATTTGGATTATATTCTTATGGGGATTTTAAATTCTACGTAGAAAATTACACTTAAGTTTTCTGTAATTGTACAAAATTGAGTAATAGAATAAATCACAAAATAGAGTATTTATAATCCCATGCTAATTTTAAGTAAATGTAACATTAAATTAAAAAAATTCTTAATGAAAAAAATGTATTATGAATTCCCTATTGTTCTCAATTAAAAAAAATCCATTTCAAATTGTTTCAATTTAGATAACTATATATTTTTTATTCTTTAATATTTCAGGTGATTGAATTATTTACTGCATTCAAGAGCACTAGTTATATTAATGAAAGATAACACATTTTCTTGAACATATGAAATTACGTTTCATATATTATGCGGGTGATATTACATTTTCATGATTGTCAAAATTCATTTAACTACCCGATTCATTCAAATTATTTAATTCAAAAATGGAATTTATAGAATATTGTGTTTAATTTTATGATATATTTTTGAATCCTAAAAAATATGTAATTTTGAAAAAGGTATCCCATTTGCTGTAGATTCGAATATTCAATTTTAATGACAAATTTTCGCAGATGTTTCCTTTTTACTTACAAATAATAACATTCTTTTGAAAATATAATAATGATAGAAGGGAGAAAATGATAGAAATTTTATTCAGTATCCAAAGATTTCAATATTAATTGCAAATTAATTATGAATTATTTCTATAAATCAATCACTGTTGCTTATTAAATATATATAATAAGAGTTATACAAATTCAAATTTAATTAAAAAAACCCTCTCTACATACATTAATGGCTAACTGAAAAACTTAAATTACACTCTAAGCTAATAGATATTACTATCAAGGATAATAGATTAAAAAACATCCATGTCATAACAGTTTAATTATGTTGCTGCACAATGTTCTTAAAATTTTATTGAATTTCGTTTAAATAGTATTTGCAAATAACAAAGAAATTAAAACATTGTTGCCTAATTTACCTTAGATATTAAACTTTACTATCAATATTGATCTGGTATTCATGTATGAAGGGAAAAACATACAGACTTTAATGAAAAACACTCATTATGAAAATCACATTTTTGTTGACTTTATTTATTTTATTTTGGGCATTAAATGTTTGTTTAAATTAAGTATTCATAAATGAATACATTAATAATTATTTTTTCAGACAAAGACAAATAAAGTTCAAATGTATATTATCCATTGCTATATTTTGGAGTTATATATAATAAAATTCATTAACTTTATCATTAAAAATTTGTGTTTAATTCTTGTAAATCTTTAGAATTTTTCAACTGAAACTGCATTACTTAATGTAAATCTAATACAATATAGAAAAATTCGGTTCAAGAACTCGTGTAAATTCTAAATATTTTTTAAAACTTTCATATATAGTAATATTACGAATGACTGTATCATGACAAGTAAGAAGAATGCTTTTCATTTTCTAATTTACTAAACAATTTTTATTATTTAATTTTTTCTGAATTTATTGATTTAAATGATTAGTAATTAAATGTTCCTCTAGTATTCTTAGATAATTTCCAGCATGAGGAAAATTTAACATTAGGAAGACGAAATGGGCATTATCTTTTTAAACGATTTAAGAAAAAAACTTTTATATAAACTACGAAGAGGATTAACACGTATTTTTGTGACATATGTAGACGACTGGAATGTATTTTTCAGTCTGATGCTACAGGAAAAAAATATGTTGAGTTATGTCTCTTTTGTGTTTCTAATTTTCATTCTTAATTTTTGACTATTGCTAAATGCAGATAAATATTGCCAGGGGAAAGAATTTTTACGTTCTCTTCATTATATCTCTCGATTTACACGCAAAAAATATTTTATTTTTCCACTGTCCTATTTGAAATTACCGCGGCATTTCTGCCTTTCGACCCTGTAGCAACTTTGTTACTAAATTTCTTCATCATACTGATGATAAATATTTATGTTTTAAATTTAACATCAAACTGAGTTTTGATTTGAATAACAGCATTATATAACAATTATACTATTCTAATACACTCGTAAAACAAGCACTATATTAATAACATTTATTTATTCCAGCACATTCAATATCAAATGAAGCACATTCAGAAGAGGACAAACAGATGGAGAGAAAGTCGGGAAAAAAGAAGAAAAGTAGCAGAAAAAGAGCGAGAGAAAGAGAAAGAACAGGACAGAGTGATGCTTACCAGGAATGTACGTACCTTCTCTCTGAGTCTGGGCAACTACGGCAGGCTGAGGAGTTAGGGCTTGACCAAACTGACCGAATGCAGTGGGGTAGGCGGCTGCAAACATAACAGAAAAGAAGTCAGAAAACATTCTGATATCACAGCAGACATAAATGGAGAGCAGAGAGATAATGAAAGGAGAACATAGCAATGACATAGAAAGCCTTTGTCGTCGCTAATCAGACAAGGGATGTTTGTGGAATCATTGTAGCCAAACAGTGTCCAGGAAAAAAGGATGCAGGAATGTTTCATTAATTATTCTTGCAGAGAATCTTGCCCTTAGCTATGTACAAGTTAGTTTGTTTCTAGTAAAGGACCGAAAGAGGAAATAAAAATAAACTGTAGTTAATGACAATTATAGTTACTTTGTTTGATCTTATTGTTTTATTTTTCTCTGTGTTTGGTAATTGAAAGACAAGAAAAAATATTCAATTATTATAGTAAAGCAAACTTATTGAACAAAATATGAATAAGAGTTATAGATATATCCTCAATGAGTTAGCAAAAGTACCAATTTGCATCTAAAAAGGAAACTGATTGATCAAATTATATTGCTGTTATATTCTAACATTTACAGTGATATATTTATGTTATAATAAATTAATTTTATAATTGAATTTTTAATTTTACTCATCTATTATTAAGTAGAAACAGTAAATAAAGTTAAGTTAAAAAATTATAAATGAGATTTACGTTTTTCTTTTTTATTTTATGAATAAAAAGTTATGAAGAATTCCACTTACTATATTCTCTATTTTTCATAGAAAGGTACGAATTTTATAATTTTTAAAAAGAATTTCTCTCCTTTTTCTAATAATATTTCTTCATGACTATATATTTTTTTGTTATTGTGTTAAGAAAAATTTGTTGAATTTGGACAATCTTCTAGATTTGATTGATTATCATAGTCCTACTATCATCAAATAGTTGGGCCATAAAGCAGACAATTTAAAATAGTATAGAATAGTAATAGAATCATTTTTAGAGGAACACTACGTGATTGATATTAGAGAATAATTGCTAAGATAAATAGTTTTCGATTAATTAAATATTTTATAGATAATCAGATATGATTAATTAAATATTTTAACAAATAAATAATATTTACCATGCATATTTAAAATGAATTAAATATAAGATTCAGTGTATTTATTTTAGTTCTATCAAAACTATCTCAATTCGAGCCCTAAATTTTAACCTAAATTAGAACATTCTTATTAATGAATCTAATTTTGGAATTCAAGAAAAACCAAGAAGCAATTATAATCTCTAGTTCTGATAAACTGGGATTTGAACAAGTAAAAGCGCAGCAAAAAAGGATATTAATGGTATCTGTTGTTAGTCCCAAGGTACTTTCTTCTGTACATATATACCTTGGCTAATACATAATGTGTTGACGTAAATTCGCATTAATACTTTTGTTATAACTGTGCCTAAAAAGAGTTGGTTGAAGATGGGAAATTAATTTTTAAGATTGTGTCTATCATGCAGTTATTTTCTACTTTATATAAACCTTTTTAAGTTGATTATATTGTTTGGAATATACATAAATTACAAAAGAAATTTTACTACTTTTTTATCCATCGATTAATTAAAAAAACATCCACATGGTCCAAATTAAAGAATTACTATCGGTTACTTATTTTGAGATTTCTAACTCTATATAGTTAATCAAACGCTATATATTTTACGACAGTTTTCATTTTGAAAGTCTTATGTCTGTATTATACATAAATAAAATTTATATATTTCTTATATTGTAATTATACAGAAAAAGCCAAAGTGATAACACTTTTTATCTCATTATTCATTGCTTTCTTAATATTATCTATGAGGCATAAGCCCGATTATATCTGATTTTTGCATCACTAAACTTTAGATGCCTAGCTACAAACCTATTCAGCTGCTTTACAAATTAAAAAAAATATCTTGAACAATCTCAAAGGATGGAAATAAATGTTTCAACTTTTTGAAACTAAAACTTAAAAAAAAATAAAGATGGAGGCCGAAATTGCTACATATTACTTACGTATTCCCGGGTAGGGTTGCAGGCTTGGATAAGCGGTGGGTTGCAGAGCATCTCCGTTAGGTATGGCTTGAGCTGAAAGCAAGAATGAATGAACAGTTAATAATGTTTGAAAATTATTTAATCATAATAAAAAAAGCAAACTGTTTAAAAACGAACAAGAAAAAGGTGACATACTCAAGAGTATTGCGTTTCTGCAACGTGATTTTTTATAATCTTCACCTAATTCAGGTATTGCAATTACTAGAAAAGCAAGAAAGGATGCTTTATTTTTAATCCCATTTGGCTATCGTCGAATGAAAAGAGATTCTGCCAGCACTTTTAAGCTTGCAATTGCATTTGACTGACTTTCAATGAAAGCCAACATTTTAAAAAAAATATATCAATTAGTGACAAAATTAATGAATTTCAATGTCACTTTATAGAAGAAATATGTTAGTAAAAATTTATTGTTCCATTTTTGCATAATCTGGCACAATTTCAATTCATTCTACGGTATTTTTGAATTAATTTCAAAGAACTATCACAAGAAAGCTTACAGTTCATGTATCAGTTTTGAGAGAGAAAGAAAGCAGAGAAAGGTAGATGGGAAAGGTTTATAGAAAGAGATTTATGCAGAAATAGGTATTTCAGGATGAGATTTATGAAGCGAGGTTGATAGCACTTCTTGCTTGGATAATTTTTAGAAATTCAAAGTATTTGCATATTTATATTATTAAAACTTCCTTAGAATTTTAAGAATTTAAGAAAAGTTTCCCTAATTTTCTTTTACATATTAAATATAAAAATACGTTGCTGAATAAATAAAATGTAATTAATTAAGAAAATAAAAATAAGATAAGCATAAAATATGTCTATTTAAATTTCTTCTCTAGAATTCCTAGTTAGATTACAATGAATTATTAATTTAACGAAAGAAATCAGTTAAAAAATCTGTAAAAAAAGAGGAAAATATAAAATTTTTTCTAAATTACTTTTCTTAAACAAAAGCATTCATTTATGAAATCATTTCCTTTTATCACTGAATTTATCTGTAAAACCCTTAATTTAAATAATAATTAATCGACTCAAAATTTCTCGCTTCTGGTTATTCAAAAAAAGGAAAGGAATAAGATATATTTAGAGCAAGGATACATTTCATATAAGCAGGGTTCAGATCAGAAAGCCATAAAAACATTTTTATAAAATGTGCAATTCATTAAAAAAATCTATATTACTTTCTAAAAGTATCGACAATTTTTTGCTTTACATAACATTTCAATTTGCTGCTTGATTGAATAAAATATCTTCATTTAATTCTTGTTGTGAACTAAAAGCAGCTTAAATTTATTTAAATACTGCAAGTATTCCATTTATACGCACTACTGGATGAACATATCACGAATAATTCAGATTTTAGTAACTTTATACCATCATTTTTTAATTACATATTTGGAGCTCGTATAATTCTTTTTTTGCTGATAAAAGATTTAATAATAAATTAAGCATCAGTTATACCTGTAGGAATCTAATTTTATATCTACATCAATTGTTAATTCAATTTTTTTATGGTTTAGTACATAATGAATATTGATATGTATCAATGTTCGTGATTTCTTTGCGGATATTAATTTAAGTTATAAAGGAAATGAACCAAATCAAAGATCAAGGATTCATGGAGAAAAAACTGTTCTAATTTGTCGTAAATCTGAAATTTTCTTCCGAAGAGCAAAGATTAATATTGCTTTCAAAGAGAAACTCATTTCGTTCAAGCGAACTATTTCTAATTTAAAACAAATTTATTTTTTCATTAATTCTTCATCTTCTGCAAAATTCAAATCTCTCTCCAACATCATTAAAGGAGTAATAATAATTTTCCAATCTCTCAACCGGAAACGACTTAAGATCATCAGCGTAACTTTTTATTAATTATATTGGGATATTACGTTTCCTCTTGGAATCCCCCCCCACCCCTTGACTTCTTCCAATATCTTTTCTCCCTATGTATGCTTTTTTTCTAAAAGGGGAAAGAGGGGGAACTGTTTTCTATTTCGACATTAATTTCACAAATTTCGGTTAAATGTAATTGGTCAAATGAATATGACTTACATGCATTTTGATTTCATTAAAAGAAAAAGATGAAAGTTAAAAGAAGAAAAAAAAAAAAAAAGAACGAACGAAGAGAAGAAGAAATTGGAAATACGATATAAAAGCAATGAAATAAATTCCAATTTAATTTCTTTAAGATTCAGAATAAGAAACGAAAAAAAAAAAAAAAAGATTGAGAAAAAACAGCACCTCCACTTACCAAAAATCTCCTGAAAGAAATAATTACTTATTATGATGAAATTGTACTTTGAATGACCAGTATTTTAAGAGCCATTTTGATTGCACATTTCCTTTGATCAAAAGTGAAAAAAGTTTCGAGAATATAACAAAAAATAAAAAGAATTCCCTATTCCGTTGTTCTAAATTGAATTTAAACGGTGCTACATATCATTAATATTTAAATCGAGTCCAATAGGATCATTTAAATATCAGTCACTAAGTCATTGCTTCCAATAATTTTTTGACTCACTTTGGGAGTGACTGTTATTAGATACAATGTTATTTATGAAAATTACACCTTTCAACAAGAATTGTTATACTATTTCCCAAAACTATTCTTTTCAGTAATAATATAGTCATTATCTCGCAACGAGTTTTTATTTTTATTTTTTATATGCAAAAAATGAGTTAAAAATTATTTGTAATGATATAGTTTTATGTAAATTGGAAAAAATAATCCATAGGTACATGAATTCATTAAGTACATGATGATAAATAATTGCCTTGTACGAGATTTACAACAAAGATAGTTTTTACTCTCTAATAAGTATGTTTATTAAATATAAGCATATTTGAAGCTAAATATATTTTTTTAATTCATCGCATACGAAGTATAAAAATATAAAGAATTGTAATTGTCAAAACATTCGAACTCGGGATTTTCAAGAATCTTCCCATTCATTCCTCCGAAATTCTGTGTTTCCTCCTTTTTCTTGAGTCCGAAAAACGCTTTTTTTGGGTTTATGTGGGCACAAAATCATTCTAATATGTTTTTAGTTAAACAGATGAAATTTGGTATGTTTTCTATTTCTATCTGTCAAATTTTGGGCGAAATATATCTCGCGATGGTCTGTTATCCGGCTATCTGATTATGAGTTAATATGTAAAATGAAAAGAGGAAAATAGATTAAATTCGGTATACAGATTTAACATCTAAAGTGCTGATATGTATTTAATTTAGAATTAAATCTATATAAGGTTTGATTATCAGTCGGTTGGTACATTCCCAAACTTTTAAACGTGATAATTCAAAAAAAGCAATAAATGATATGTAGTTTGGCAATATGTAGCAATCTTGTAACTATAACTATTTCTGTGTCAAATGTTGGTTAAAGTACGTCTGGATAAAGGGTTTCAAAATGTTGCATTCGGTTTTCTGGTGCTTGTGTTTTAATTGCCACCCAGCCGTCAATCGCCAAAAAATCATTCTCTCTTAATGCACTTTTTCTTATTATTCGCAAATGGCGTGTTGTCTCTTAGAAAATTTGTGACAAAGGTCTTGGGAACTAAACCCGCTGGTTTTCCTTAAAATCAGATCAAGTGATTTTCCCTTTTTTCACATTTGTATTGAAATGTACTGGGTTCTAAGAAAATATATACTAAAATCATATAAAGGAGTGGAGGGAATCAAAATTATATATATTTTTGCTGTAGAGCATATATTCAAAAATGCCATTTATAAATCTTAGAATTGCAAAACGCCATCTTATACAGGCGTAAGGTGTTATTTCTTCCTGAGATTTTGAATAGTATGCATTATTAAATCAGATCTTACAGATACCCATCTTATGAACTGACATGGATACCCATCCGAGGATAGACTATTTATTAAAAAGGTATTCTTTGCTCTCTTTGATCTTTCTTATCCAAAGGGTGAAAAGAAGTGACTAGAAGAAAAAGAATCATCATTATTTTTTAAAAATCTTCTCACTGTACCTTTTAATATTCTACTTTTCTGTTCATTTTTTATCCCACTTATACTTAGAGCTAACCTATTGGTTAATTAATTGAACTTTTATTCATTGGATAATATTTGGATGATATATCATTGGATGAGACTTCATAAGTGTGATTCGTTTAGCATTCGCAATCTGAATGTCTACAGCGTTAACCCTAATACCATACATGGCATCAGCTATAAGATTGTCCAGTGAAGTATTCCAAAATAGAAATAGTTAACGTCTGCGCTTACACATCTTTTGAGAAAGGGCTATTTCCTCTGACAGTAGACATGAAAAATAATTCACCACTTTCAGTAGCCACATTTTCTAAAAATAGTGTGCAGTTTTTTGCCATGTAAAATCTCTCATAGGTTTCGGACCCTGTTAATGTGCAATTGTTTTCGTGTTTTCAGTGGTATTTAGTACAATGTAAGCAGTTCACTCGAAGAGATTTATAAGATCTCGTCCAATCTTGTATAATTTATGTTTGATAACAGTGAAATGTGCATTTTAGTAAAGCTAATGATATACATCCTCAATCATTACCTAATTATCTTTTAGGATATCGTACACTATACAATTAACAATCAATTCAGCCGTTTTATTTTGCAGATAAGTGGGTTTCTTTAAGTAAGGAATTTATACGTAGATACATATTGTTACGAATATCACAACTAAACGAGCTAGCTGTCAGTGCAAAGTGTCATCAATGTATGGTCATCCTCCTGTAGCGCCTAAATGCGAAATTTCTGCATTCATATTTCAAAGAGAAAAATGATTAGTTTGGCTCCTTGTACTTCATGTATGGGAGAGGGCTATATGGGCAGATAATTTTTGAGAATTCTTTTTATCTATACTTATAATAAAGCTCAATGTGTGTGTGCGTGTGTGTGTGTGTGTTGGCGCTCTACAGGCCAGACCGTTGGACCTACAACTACCAAATTTGGTACATGTATACCTTGGAGGTTCGGAATGTGCACCTCGGAGCCCTTTTGTCGAATTTTTAATTAGAATTTGAATTAATTAAAATTTAAGCGAAATTTCAACGATTTTCCGCTATAACTTCCGAAAATATTATTGCACAAACAGGATTTTTACATCAATTTAAAGATAAAAAAATTAGCTTTCTAATGGTATCAGTGTTTTAATGTATAACTTAAACCTCTATTTTTAACGAATTTTTAAAGAAATATTTTGACCATGTTTTTTTGAGCACGTGACTGAATAAATAAAAGAAAACAATGACGGAAGTTGAAATAATAAAAAAACAATCATCGTAAATCAAGTCTAAAGAAATGATACTTTTAACACGTGACTGGATAAAATAAAATAAATATAAAATGTGATATTTTCTTCAAAAAATAAATGCAAAGCAAAGGATTCTAAGAAATCGTTTGCAATATCTATATCATTAACTCAATAAATATTCTTTATTTACGGTAAACCTGATTGAATTTAGACAGGATATGCATTGAAATAACGACTTAATGGCATATTTATGTAATCGTTTGCAATATCTGTATCATTAATTCAATACATTTTTTCCCTTTCTCGCTTTCTTTAAAAAAACATATTTAATATTTTGGCAACATCATTGAATTTTTTTTAAATATTTTGGAAGCATAACCGATGGTTAAAACTGACTGATTATAAAATTAAAGAATTTTATTAGGAAAAGGTGTACTTTTAGAACTTTCCGTCCATCATCTTATAGAAAATATTAATTTCAGGTCAATCAATGCCCGGAATTACTTCAAGGCTAATGAATATGTGATTTAATTGAACATTTTAGAACGCTTTACTCATGGCGAACCAGCTGGTCACCAAAGGCGGCTAGTGTTTATATATCGCAACAAATACGGATTTTTATTTTGATTCATACAAAATCAAATTAACGAGAAAGAGAGAGAGCGATTTTTAATGCAATTTAGATGTACTTTATATTTCTGGAGAGAGGTTTAAATTATTGCTGGCTTCAATTTAAACCTTTATATAAGCATAATATTCATCAGAAAGTAATCGCTTGGTTTTTACTTCAACAAATAGAAGCTTCATTTGCCCTTAAGACTTTTCTTTCTGCACAAAAAATTAACTTTTCGTTGTTGTGCAGGAATATTTTTCTCAAAGATGTAGGGATATTTTTAAATTTCTTTTTTAAGTCTAAAGAAATAAAGTATGAACCTTTTTGATGCCTACATGGCTGAGTAAAAATCTAAATCTGAGTTCAGCTGAGTTACAGGGAATTAAGAAAATTAAATATAAATTTAGAAATGTTTTTAAGAGGATTTGAGCAAAAAGTTATATTTAATAACTAATAACTCTTAATTTTATAAATTTAATTAAATTTAAATTAATAAAATTTCCCTAAGAAAAAAACAATTTATCTTAATTTTTTAAGCTCTGGAATGAAAGATATTTCAATTACAAGATCATAGATTTATTAAGTGATTATTTATATTATAATGAAAAATCTTAATATTTATACACTACATACTTTTATGTGCTTTTTTACGAGATATTTTGATTTATAAAATGAATTCAAGCATGGAATATTTCTCTTTTTCTATCTTTTAAAAAGATATTCATTTTAAAAAACTCAATGTTTTTGTCTCGATAAATATTTATTATAAGATTACCAAATCCTTATCCTCAAAACAGGCATAAGAATCGGCAACATACCGTTCATGTCTGTCTGACTGCAGGCCTAATTAACTGTATTTTTTGTTACGAACCATTTTGATAAATTATATATGTAATTGTTTATTCCTTTTTTTAATTTCATCATCAACAGCAGAAGAAGAAGCAGACGATAAATTAGAAATTATTATTCTTTTTCCCAAATATTGCATCGAAAATTCTGAAGGGGAAAGCATAATTAAAAATGAAATTGGAAGTTTAATTACGGCCTTGTCTTCAATCTCGAGAATAATGGGTCTTTAATTTCTTTTCATTTCCTCCATTTTTTTCCCGCCAAGAATACCATTTTTTTGAATTTTTTTCCAATCTCTTTCACTTCTTTTCACTCTCGAACCAATATCGTTTGCAGTTTTTTTTTTTAAATATCATCTTCATTTTCTTCCGTTCTATGCCTTTCAACAGTTGTAATGATAAAGGCAATTGGAAAAATGGAGGAGAAATGCTGGAAAGAGGGTTGAAATAAAAGAAAATGGCAAAATGAAATGATGATAAGAATAAATTAGAACATTTTTTTTTCAAGCTGCTATTCCTATTTCCAGTTCACATTGATACGATAGAATCAGAACAGGAGATAATGAAACTCCACAACGATTTTCTGCATATGATGAATACACGAATGTTCATATAATTTTCGAACAGAATATAGAAGGAAAAAAAGAGCACGAGGCAATTTTGCTTCGTATCTTTTTTTAATTATTGTTTTCCAACCTTAAATATCGAAGACTGAAAACCAAAAATAAGTCTTTATTTTTCTTTGAATTCAACATTTCTAAATTATTAGTTTGAATTTATTGTTATCTGACATTATCATAAACTCGAAGGAAAAATCTACGACAAAATTTGAAGAAAATAGGGGTTAAAATATATGCCATCATTTCAGCTAACAAATTTAAATCTAATCCTAACTGTTTGAAAACAGATTTTTTGCTTTCCACGTAAATCTTTCTAATTTAGTATTATTTTGAATGAGATCAACCATATTCAAAAATGAATAAATTAATTATCAATTTTCTTTTCTACGAAAAAAACGTCCAAAAATACATAAAAAGAACTAAAATCCATACAATTTTCATCAAAATACCAGGAAATAATTTGAAATTCTAATCCCAAATAAACATGAGTAGCTTCAATAAAATGTTTTCAATTCTTAAAGTATTATGAATTCAATCGCACATCTTTAGAATTATATGCATACGATTTTTAGAACATATTGTTAAGTTTCTTTGAAATTAAATTTCTTCTTCGAGTAAATTGAAGATATTAAAAACCGATGCTTGGTTGTAGAAATAATTTATGTGACTTTTTTTTGCACGGTGAGTTTAAAATACATATTCACAAGTTAAATTGGTTTCATTTTTTGAAATTCAGATTACGGTGAAGAAATATGGAAGTCTAGGAATTAACAATGAATATTTTAAAATATGTGAGGAATTATAAACATTTCATTTTAAAGAAGAAAGTTTGAATTTATCAATGCATTTTTGCCATTTTAAAGTGTTTTTGGAAAATTTGTTATTAGAAAAAGGACTTTGAGCAGTTCATCATTAAAGGTATATTTATTTTAAAAAAGAATCTTTTTATTGAAAGTAGAATAAAGAGAGGGGAGGAAAGGTAATTTTTCATTGAAGATTCGAAAATGAAATGAAATTTAATACTTTTTCAAAAAATTTTCTATTCTGAGAATAGCCAAAATGCTTTATGTTTGTAAAGTATTAGTTAAAAAAACAAATAAATGCCTCCAAAGTTTTGATTTTAAAGAATATTAAATTATGAATGTTATTACTTCTGAAACATTTTTGATTATTTGATTTTTTTTGTCTCAAACTCATTTTAAACTGAGCTAGAACTGTTTTAGATAAACTAGAATTGATAAAAAGGGGAAAGACTCTATTCTTTCAAAAGAATTTGCTTTTATTAATAATCAAATAAGAGGGGGTATTTCAATAAGGATACGATTCAATAATTTAATGCAAAAGATTTGATTTAGTGTGTCATTTGAAGCGAGCTATTTTAAACTAAGGAATTGCAAAATCGAGTTTAGGCATTAAAAATGAGCGCAACAATTCAATTAATGAACCTTACAATAAAAGTCATCAGCTACTAAATACGGAAGAGTATTTATGCTGTTGTTGTGTTATGACTTATGGCACTCTACAAACCCGCTGACAGTTATCTGTCAGCGATTTAAACTGAGAGTGCTTCTCTTGTTTTTTAAGTAGCGCCAACTAGGGCGAAGAGTACCACTTAACTATTTCATTTGCTTGCACAATACCTTTTTATGGGGGGAGCACACTCACCCACTTCACAAAGGGAACACAGAAGAGCAACCATGTCCAAAACGGGACTCGAATCCAGGACGTCCAGATCATGGGCAGGACTCGCTACCCCTATGCCAGGTCGCCGGCATTTATGCAATAAATTTCAAGAGAAAATAGGCGATTGAAATATTCAATTTAATGAAGGAAATCCAGAAAAATAGAAATAAAATTATATCGCAAATTGTGGCTGAGAGTACTATACAGCGTGACTGTGCCAACTTAGTTTGATTAAATTAATAAGCTGCAATTTTGACTTTATCAAAAAATCAGATATAATGACGAATTCTTCAATAGGATTTTAATTTGTTATTACCTCGTACAAATTGAACCCCCATCCGGGGTTACCTCGAAATGATGATATAAAGCTTCTGGTATGGTGGTTGGAACTTGCAAACCTGGAGGGTACACGGAAATGTGAGGGTCTGGCTCCTCCCATCGATAACGGGATGTACTTTTTAAAGGAAGGATTGTATCATGGCCTTTAAGACTAAACCATAGTTATCGCCAGTGTTGCTGTAGTGCTGGTTCGATTATTCAGTTTTATTATCAGTGTGCCTTTGGATGGATCTGAGATGATCAGCCATATGAATATTCCCTTTAAAAAGTATAAGTAATATTAGCTTCGAAAAATTCAAACTCGAGATTTGACGAATCTCTCCCTTTCATACTTTTCTGAGTCACAAAACCCAAATTTTGGAATTATATCTGTCTATCTATCTTTAAATATGATAATCTCAAAGATGCTTTGAGCTATATGTATGAAATTTTGCATAAACAGCAATTTGTAGTTGTTACTTATGGAACTTTACAAGCTGGCTGACGAACTGTCACTGATATAAGCCCAGAGGGCAGTTGCTATTGAACGCAAAGGCCATTGAACCCCGAGGACACACCTCTATCTCATGAAGATGACATACACATTCGCTTATATAATCCCTTTTTACAGATGAACTCTTTCACACACCCGATAGATAGAACACAGGGTAGATAACACTCATGCCCGAACCAGGAATAGATCACGGGGGTGCTGTTCCTATGCCAGTTGACCCGCAAGAAATTTATAGATTTCTATCAAACTATCAAAGATAAAAGCACTCCGAATTAAATGCATGAATTTCATCATATGATCTGTACAGCAAAATTTTGGATATAAGTGATTGATATTTTGGGTAAAAACCATTAAAAATGTACGATGTACTTTTGAAGTAGTCGATTATTTTCCCTATAATATGAATCTAAATACAAAACGTGCTATATTACGAAATGAAAGCAAAGAGGAAGAATTCTGCTGCTTGTTATAATAAACTTCTATTCCAACCCTACCAAATACAGCTATACGTATCATTTTATCTCCAAAACCCCATTCAGTGAATTTATAGTAGTGTAAGCGACTTTGTTGTTGAACGGTAACCGAAAATAGTCAAGCTTTTGAAACTGTCATCTGTGTACTACGAGAGGGAAAAACAAAAATGATCTAGTGAGAGCAGCAGCAGGTTGTTGAACAACTTGTAGCTCTTGTATTAGCGGAGCGAAGAGGTTGAACTCTTGACACCGGCGCGAAAAGGTGTTTTCGTCACGAAGTTGCTCTCCAGGGCCACATTGCGTTGAAAGAGTCAACGACGAGACGCCATTTCGGGGTTGGAGAGGCAGAAGCATGGAAATATTGCTCTAGTTAACGGAAAGATGGCTTTCTTTTGTTTTGGGTTATCATACGGAGCAAGAGATTTCACAAGTTTGTTTTATATATTTTACGAGTACTTAGCTTACTAATATTATTTATTCTTTGGCTTACTAATATTATTTATTCTTTGGCTTACTAATATTTTCAAAAGTGGCGGTGAAATAGAAAAACTATAATGTTTATCATGTATTTGTGGCTTTAACATTTTAATTCACTGTGAAGATAGATATTTAATCTTGGAAGATCATAGATTGACATCTGGTTTACATAATTAAGACTCCCAATTTAGAAGTTGGTTGGAATTAAAGTATCTATGTCGGAGACACTAAAACAAAAACTAACCAGTAGTAATAAGAGTATTCAATTTCGATGGCACATACTTCAAGATAGAGGCAAGATATGATGTGAATATTAAAAGAAATGGAAGGCAAAGATGATATATGGGCAATTTCTAATAAAAATAATATGATACTTCTGCCATTTATAAAAAAAAATCCAATAATATTTGTGAAGGATATTAATTAGGAAGTTGTGTAGATATTCTAATTATCATTTATGCCGTTATTTTGAACATAGAATGAATGTATTAAAGAGTGTATTATTATAATATTTTTTTATACATCTAAAAAATTGAATGAAATTAGGCAATGAAGCATTGTAAAAAATTTTTCATAACAAACATGAAGAATTATTGTTAAATATCTTAAAACATTGTAGAACTTATTACAAATCTTTTTATTACGCTTTTCCACTGCTTTATTGTGCCTGCTGATTTTCGTATTCCTGATGTATTCTACTCTCACAATGTTAATTAATGCTAGAAAACCAAAAGGCTGAAAGAGAAAGAGAGAGAAGGAAGAAGAAGAGATAGAATCTTTTCTCTGAAGTTATGAATTAGCGAAAAGTATACAATGGATTTAAGCATTATTAACAGCTGCAAAATGTCGTGTAAGAATATATATGTTAAATACATGAATAAAAAATACAAATCAGATTATATTTATATGCCAATAACAGGTGAATATTTAGCTAAAAGTTATTTGATGAATATTTAGCTTTAATTTCCTTACATTTCAACTGTTAATTGCCACTAAATAATGGGTTTTTGAATATTAAATGTATTTGTATCGTCTTGACATTCATCACATACTATAACAATAAAGAAAAGTGTTTAAAATATATATTTCAGAAAGCAGGTCGAAGTTTTGTAAAATCTAATTACTCTGCATAATTTATTTTGTATGTTAGCGATGTTATTACTTTTCAGTAAGAAATATATTCTATGTATGGCACTTTTCATGAAAAAAGGTATAAGGTAATATTTTTTATCCTTAAATTTTTTTGATATAGTTAAGTTACTATCTATAAATATTCTAAAAAACGTGATTGAATTGTTTTGCATTTTATTTTTCTAAAACTCCATAATGAAGATTTCGCTTTTTTTCTAATCCAAGAAATCTAACAAATTTAGACAATTTTTCTCAAATTGAAAAATAAATTTACTCATTACAAAACCTCTCAACTTTCTCATTACAGAAATATAAAACAGAGTAAAACATCTCGTAAATTGAAAAATGCCCTCATTATCTTGACGATTTCATAAACATCTCTAAAAAGGGAAGCTATCCAAACTGATTAAAACAAACTTCCTCCACTTTTATTTCAAACACCTTAAAAATCCTCATTAATAAGCGAGAAAGACTTTTTAGCCCACTATTAAACAGAAGCCGAGATCATTAGCAAGGCAGCAGGTCTGCAGCAAGTTAAACATTTGCTAACATTATCGCCTGGTTCACAATAAGTTAAGCCTTTCCATGGACTTTCTTAACACGTCCAGAATGATTAAAATCAAAATTAGGGCCAAAGTCTAATCCCGCCAGCATTGGTGAACTGTCTTCTCACGAGAATTCAGAAATACTGTCGTTTTCTGTATAAAAGCACTTAGGGAAAAAGGAAATTTACCTAATGGCGTGTCAATTTTCGGTTCTCGCTGAATATCACGATATTTAACGAGACTAGGAAGTGAGTGGAGTTGAGGTGTCATTATGGGAGGATAATGATGTCGTTTGGCGGAGAGATTTCTTGTTGAGGAATAAGTTAATACTCGAGAAGTACGATTCAAAAATTATTTTGAAAGCAGAATAGCATAAATCTTAAAAGCCTGTCTTGGAATCGCATATATTTATTTTTTTCTGATTTAGTAAAAGAGGAAATAATCCCTGGCTATTTGAAGTATGTGTTTGATTTTGACGAATTTCTTAAAGATTTCTCCTAAGAACAAATAGTTTTTAAATAACGAATGTTTTGAGAGAGATAATGTGATGGGCATATTTAACGAGCTCGTATTGTATTTTGTCATAAGTTACAAATGATATATAATATTATTGGCAGAATGATGGAAATGTTGTAATGCTGTAAAGTTGTCGAAAAATAACAAGAAATCTATTGTCAGTTGTAGTAGTAGCAGAATGATGAAGAAGCAACGCATATTGGCGAAGATCATTTCTGTAAAGTTACAGAAAAATAACCAGAAATCTGAAACACAGTAGGATAGTATATAGGCTCCGGATAATTTTACCTTTACATTATCAAATCTTTGCTCTTCGGAAAATTGATAAAATCCTTGATCATACTTTTTGTTTAAATAAATGATTAATTCTGAATAATATCACGAAATTAAGTGCATCTAATTTTGATCCACTAATTCTCTGTCCATTTACCACACTAATCCAATGGTGCAGTTTAGCGTAATAAATGTACTTTGTTCGGTACGATGGCTATTACCAAATGAATCCGATAATCGCACCGTCCGCGCAAGGCTCTGTAAAAGAAAACTGAGGTAACATTGAGGGTAGCAACATCGAAAGCTCAGTTTAACAACCAGCCATTGCAACATCGAAGGCTAAACAAAGAACATCGAAAGCAGAATGGCTTTGGGTACTTACGTGGGTAATGCGGCATGCCATTGGTGTAGACTTCTCCGGCCTGCCCGTTTGCTTGAGGCACGCTAAAGGTGGGCATGGTGGGGGAAGGCAAGTTAGGGATAGCTCCATTCACACTCTGAGTCCCCGAACCTACAACAGAAAGCCTCGGTCAATTCCTCGCCAAGTCCTTTGCTTTCAAATCCCTTGAGTTCTGAGGTGTCATTGAAAAGTTTGCTCATTAAAAGAAGCATATTAGTGTAACATATTTTTATTGAAATTCTGTTTTGAAGCTGCATGAGGCTATTTTTAGGACTACGTTGTTTTGAATCGTGGTCCGATGATGAGGACGATACCTGAATATGGAATTCTATTTTCAAAGAATTTCTAAAGTGAGATTATATGTTATGTTATGAAGTAATTTGAGGCTATTTTATTGTTCTTGTCAGATTAATTTTTTTAACAAGAGAGATAAGTTGATAATTGAATAAGTTTTTTGAGAAATATTTAACTTACTAATGAAAGTTGAATTATTTGATTCCCTTGTGTGTTATAGTGTTTGAAGGAATTAATGTGTAAAAATGTGGAATGATTTTGCAATTTTAGAGTAATCGCGAAAAAGAAAAATCAATAAATTGTGGATATCTAAATATTTTAATGAAATGGTGTTACTATGTTTTTCCCAAAAATGAAATTGAATTATAATTTTAACGATTGACCACGAATGAATTTCTCACATCTTTTGGAAAAAAATGTAAATAATTTTGGCGTTTTTTGAGCTGTTTTGTGGAAAGGTTGAATGCACTTGGACTATTTGAAAGATATGGTAGTATTCAAAGAGTTTTTCTGTCGGATAAAGAAATTTTACTATATATAATTAAATTATGCATTTTTTAAAATTGACACCCAATAAACTTTGGGTCCTTTTTTCATCTATCACTATAGTGAGTGTAATAATATATTTAAATATTTTTATAATAAAAGTTAAAACTATTATGTTTTCAATTTTATTTCATACATTCGGAATTTTATTTTAACATTTACTTCATCATTTTCATCAATGTTTGTTGTATATTCGGTTAAGTTAAATTTTACTACTTTATAAAATACATGAATTTTAAATTTTTTTGTTACCTCTTTCAAAACCCATGGATTGAAGCTTTAATTATTCATACCTTAATAGTTGTGGATAAAGATGGAATTTTTTAAAAAATTTTTAAATATTTTTAGTGTATGACAATTTTTTATAACCCATAGAAAAATAGATTTGCTTGTTAAATAGAAAATTCTTTTATAAACTCAAGGGACTGAAAGTTGCGATAATTTTTATGTACCGCATTTGCTTCACTTACGCAAATAAACGACTGAAATAACAATAATATTTAAATAAATTACAATGAATAATATCATGAAATGTGCAGATATAATAAATTAATATGGAAAAGGAATAAAATCAAACAAGGTAATCGAAATTAAAATTTCCATCATCTAGTTAGAATTATAATTATATAGTTTATATGCAATATATTTTTTAAATAATTATTTTCCGAAGTTAAAAATTATGCTTTATAATTACCATAAAGTCAAAGTGAACCTTTCTAATTTAGTTTCTTTAAAAACGTACGTGATTAAAGCCATTAAAATAGATATAATCCCAGAGTATTGATACCTTAATATTAAAAAATCAAATTATATAAGTTTATATAATAAATTATTATGCTTTAATTTAAAGCCTATACTATAAACTACTCTGAATACAATGCAAGCACTTTTAGAGATTTTGAAATTGAAAAATTAATGTTTTGGAAATAAATAACTAATACTTAGCTGGAATTATTTCAATTTTTTATACTTGTTTGATAGTTTCTAAAACTGTGGTTAGCTAAAAGATTTTCTATTGATAACAATTAAGCAAATGCGGTAACTATATAAGCACATGGTGAAAACCAGTTGTAGGTTTTTTTTTGAACCGAGGACTCTAAAGAGTTGGGTGTAAAATATAGAATAAAAAAAGCAATAGCATTAGTGCAACATCAAGAGAAGAACATCTAAAATATATCAAAATATTAAACTTTAAATATATGCAAAAAACACATAATAAGCAGCATGCACATGACTGCTAAAACTCACCCAAACTGCGCCAGCTAAACTGCCATAAAGCATAATTGTATAGCTTAACATTGACTAGCTACAAAAAAGAACAGTTAGTAACATGAATATGTCATTCAAAGCATGAGGTGCATCCACTAGGATCAGATAATAACGGGTTTAATTCAGTTGATATCATTATAACTTCATTATCTGTATGATTTATCGTAAATAACGTACATGTATATATTACTTATTGTCCTTTTAAGATATGATACTATATTCAGAAGGCTGAAGTGTAAAGTCTATATTTAACTAAGCAACATTGCAATGCAAGCAACTAAACACAGTCTTATTCAGTTATTTTTATATCCTGTTTTTTGCGAAGTCTAACTAATCTTTAATAATCAAGTTGCATCTAATGATATCAAACAATTAATAATTTGCTATGTTAAAATCGTATAATAAATTATTGTACTCATAAATCTAGAAGATATGTTATAAATAACCATGACAGTTTATTCTAAAGAGCTGCAGCATTATTCTTTTATTTATTTTGGGAACAAAGCTATGGAAGTACCTAAGTGCACTGATATTCATTAATGTAAACTTTTATGTTGTTTTTGTTGAAGCATTATATAATTCATCAATTAATTCCTACTTTTTATTATATAATACATGATTTTGTTATTTCTGATCCTGGATAGTGTAGTTTGAAGATATTTAATTTCCTTTTGCTGGATTTCGCTGGCATGTGTAAAGAAGAATATTAAGATAACGAAAAATAGATTTATTTATAAATATTGGAAATTTCTCTCAGGATAATTGACAATTTATCATATAAATATCAAATTCATTACAAAATAGCTATTAGCTTCAAGAATTTTTATCTATTTTATATAAAACATTATCAATTTAAAGAAGTTACATTTATAATTTGCCTTAATCTTTAATTATGTTGCACATATTAATTGAACCATTCCTTAATTTAATTTTGAAATCCATTGCATCTCTTGTGAGAGGAAATAATATATCCCGTCAGAGCTTAGTATAAGATTAAAATTAAATGATAGTTCAGGATGACTTCGTTACCACGGAAATTGGGTGCAGTGATTTCTGAGTGTGACGACCCTTGAGCGCCCGAGGGCAGAATTCTGACTTCTAGGTAATATTATGACGAAGGCGCTCTCACACTCATTTACGCAGACTGTTTTTACAGAGAGAATCATTCACATACTTCACAGATAGATAAACAGGGTTAGAAGCAACCATGCCCGAACCAGAACTCGAAGAACGCGGGACGCACAGATATAGGGGAAGACATGCTATCCCTAGGTCAGGACGGTCAAATTGTAGTTGACATATACTTAAGCATTTAAAACAGGATCCTGATTTCCTGTGATCCTGTTTTAAATGTTTTTAGCTAACCTAGCAAAAATATGTAGTGTAAAAATAACAAAGTAGTAAAAATATGCAAGACTAATTTTGATAAATACAGCTGTGATAAATACAACTATACATGCCATCTAAATACAAACTGTCAATGCTGGTCTTAGTGGATTTCAAAATTAAATTGATGGAGAGCATAAACATAAATCCTTTTCATCATATAAATTATAAATTTAAGACTGCAGCATTTAATTTTTGGTTACCAATCATTGATTTAATTTCATAAGTTTCAATGAGTGTGAACTGGTAGTGGTATATGATTAAATTAGATAATTAATATGCGACTAAATTCATGTAAAAATAGATTTATATATGCTTGTAAAAGCTTGTCCTAATCAAGGTGAATATATCTTATAATAATATATTTTGGTTCTTGGAATCGTTCTTATGTCACTGACACATTGTAAAAAAATTATAAACAACTAAAGCAAGTAAATATATTCTAAAGCGTTTTCGGGATTTCATGTTCTGTTTCAAAAGAGATTGTGTAAATATACGAGCTTTCGTGTTTCGCTGCTGTTTGAGACCGGAATTGTGCGATTTTTTTCGGTTGTCTCTCAAACAAAACGACGTCTAAACAATTTAATTTTTATACACAAAAGCACAGCAGCTCTACATATCACGCATTTTTGGAAGTTAAGCCTATCCTTTGCTGTATGCTACGATTTTCTACAGCTTATGTTCACTTTTACAATTATAGAATTAAATTCTAAAATGATATTATAAGTTGCACATAAATAATAATTTGCTTCGTTTGAAAGATAGTTGGACCTACTTGAAAACTTTATTTATAAACGCCATTAAAGACGATTCTGCAGTTAGAGGATGAAATTTATTTATAGTCAACGCTAAGTTTACATTAAGTTCAGAAATGCAAATTGCATCATTGAATTCTATTATTTGAAAATGCATAAAAATCGTTTATTTATTTATTGATTGATAAACCATATGATGTTTAATAATTGGAAATTGCACAGTTAGCTGTATTCTCTAATATAAACAATATTTTAAACGGAATAAAACTTATATAAAAAATCTTCCCGAGACTTAAAAGTATATTATTACCGATTGTGTATATCTGATTCCACTTAATTTTCTTGAAAAACCTGAGATGTCCATTTCCAAAAACTAACGCTGTTTATAACCGTAGAAAACCTATGTGTGAAAGAAACAAGTTGACTTTACTTTTGGAATTTAAGTTATATCGTTATTCTACATTTGAATGTGGTGAGTGATGAAGTTCAATGTGTTACTTGAAGACATAGTTGCTATTTGTCGAGTTCCCTATAAGGGGGCGATCTATCTCATTGTTAAAAAACTGCTTCTCATCTGTTGTGAGGTAAACTAATGTTTGATATTATAATTGAAAATTATATTAGTTACAAGCCAGATTTTTGAGAAATACTTTATTTTTCCAAAAGTCTACGTATAACTTTTTTCAAAGTAAATATACCATATTATTACCTGAATTTAGTTATTTGCTTTTTAAGTTACCCATGACTATTATGCATTATTATTATGTTAGTAATCATGCATTTAAGAGTTAATTTATTCCACCATTTAATAATTAACACTAGTACAAAAGCTCTAGCTCGCTATGGCTAGTTATTAACAGCAATTAATACAGTGAATATTTAAACATTTAAGAAAATACAACTTTAAATATATCGAATAAATGAGTTTCATAATAGCATGCCAAGAATTATATACTTCCCATGTAATAAATAATTTTAACAATGACAATTTGTTCATATTTACTTTAGCAATAATTAACAACTGAGTAATTCAGCGAGTTTGCATTTTGTATCTCAGAAAAAATAATAATCTCCGGAGAAACATTTTTCAAATGAACGTATTTTGTTTTGATCACACCATATTTCTTTTGTTTAAAAGTTACACAGAAAGGCAGACTGATTATCTGAGAAATGATGACATGAATTTTTGTGTCAAAATGAAAATGATTGCAACGAATATGTAAAAATAATTTTTAAAGATCAATCTTATTCTGATATTAATTACAAACATAGATATATTATGGAAAAAACCTCAGTATGCATTTCTTATTTTAGACACTGCATTAGACTTATTGTGAGAAATATAAGAAGCAGATATATACATATGAGATTTGTTTAGTAAATTGTATTAGCTAAAGCCCTTGGAATCGATTGAGAGTTTGTATTAAAATCTCAAAATAGGAATTTAAAATATGTGATAAGAATTAGAGCTTATAGAAATGAGTTGCTTTCTAATTATCCTTTTCCTCCAGATTTTAAATTTCATAATAAGTTATATTTGCATTTTGTATAAGTTTTATTTGCAATTCATCTTTCAATACTATGATATTATTATTATCCTATAAACCTAATACTCTTTTACAAGCGGGCACGCAAGTATACTCAAGCGCACTGTTATTTGAATACTCTAATTTTTAAATAATTAATTTTCTAACTTTTATTTTAATTTGAGAAATGTTTAAACAATGCTTCTGTGTGGTAAAGAAAAAAGACAAAAAAGATTTCGTTGTCAAATAGTTTTTTTTCTCTTTTAAATAAAAACTATATCGGAAAAAGAAGAGAAAATAATTTTTTGGAATATTATTACGAAATCATATAATTACTTATAATTTTAATTTTATTTATCACAATTTTTTTCCGAAATTTATTTATGTTTCCTAGGTTTGAACGAGATTTTCAGTCTTTCTATGTCCTTTTTCTTGTGAAAATCCATTATCATAAAGCATTTTATAAGATATTAACTTGTATCGTATTATTTCTTACAAAATTTAGAGGAATTAATTTGGTATCGCAATTAACAATTCAGATATATTTCAAAACATAATTTGACAAATGACTTATCGTCACTAATGTGCAAAATTCTGGGGCATTTGACACTTTTATCAGAATATAAAATGGTTGAATTGATGGTGTCCATACATTTAGGACGCAGAAATATTGGATGCTAGAATGAGGTGTCCTGATTAAAAATATTTATATTATATTCATTATATAATTGTGCTTGAAATGTATTATCATGCCTATTTATTGTCATTGCTATCATCATACCTGAATTTTTCCACTTTCATATGATCATTCTAAGCAATTATATAGTCCGATAAAAATTATGACTTAATATTCGTATAATTTAAAAATCGACCGTTTATTTAATGAAATAATAAAATTACTCGAATCTTTAATCATATGATAGTTAAACCTTGAAAACAAAATTAATTAAATACTAATTAAATGATTAATAAAAAAGCGTTGCGTTATTCTAATAAAATTGTTATTAAAAGGAAGGAATATTAAAGTAGTTTTTAATTTTGATCCTTTATCGTCTCCAGCAGTTTAAAACAAAAGCATATTTTATTGAAGATCCTTAATGCACGTTATTCACTGCTAAATTCATAAGACTTCAAACTGTCAATCATCGTCAACTAGCTGCTCTACTTCCTTTGTGAAGGAAAACTGCTACCGTGGCTGAAATTCGGCCAACAACCTGCAACAAACACCCCTCTTCCCATCTGATTGACTGTCCCATTAACACGCTGCTTTATTAATTACATTAATACCACGTTGAGCTCACCAGTGACACATAAGCATGGGTTGTCATTCCTCTTAAGCCTAATGAATAATCAGTTTACGTGGCCGGCGTGCCTAACAAATTGATGTCCATCATCGGTCCAACAGAAATTATTGAATTCGATTTGCTCTGGACACGCGTCCTACCTTTGGAACATCACCTCCCGTCTACTCCCCCCAGCATTTTAAGTGATTTACGCCCCTGAGGAAAGGAAGGGGGAGGCTGAACATATGCCTGGAGATTCATCGGATATTGGTACTGGTTACTGTGGAAGTATTGGAATTGTGTTTGTTTCTCTACAATGGGTGAATCGAGGTATATTGAGGAATTTTATTATGGAACCAGTTGTTTTATTTAGTATTACTGGAGGAATCTTTTAGCTAAGAGAAGGTTTTGTGGTTGGATAACCTGATTGAAAGTGTAACTAAAAAACAGAATACAGTTTGCTGCTATAGAAAGGGGAGTCACTCTAGATTTTGCTTCAAAATAATACGAATGGGATATCAAATATAATTGTAATACTGAAAAGGCTTGATACCAAATACTTGATATTAAAATTCATATCAGTTAGTTTCGTTTTTGTTAAATTATTGTTATTATTATAATATAAATAGAAATGCTGTCCTCAGTACTGAAAAATAAGTTTCCACAAACTTTACTTATTAATAGTTCAGACTTACTTACAAAAGAATTTTTTATGCAAGTTTTTTTCATCTTATCTTATTTCTCTGTTAAACTGAGTAACATGATGTAAAAAATAATGATACTTATTGCAATTAATTTTTATTTGAATTTTGATTCAAAAAAGCCGTAAAACATTAATTTCTTATTTGAAATTAGGAATAGAGTTTTATCCGAGGAAAATATAATTTCCTTTTTTTTTTCTTTTCTTTTTTTGCAAATATTTTGAATGAATTTTACACGAAACACTAAAGTAAAGCTTACTGTAATCATCACAAATGTGATGTCCAAAATTTTATCGATATCAACAATTTCGTTTCTGGAACACAATAATTAAAAAGAAAAATAGATAACTGAAATTGTGAATTTTATGTTATTACTAAAGTTGTAGATCGTCCATAAAAAATAGTTAAGGATAAGAATTTCACACTCAATGTTCAGTTTTCTTTATTAAATGAGAAAGTTAAGAGAAATCAAAGCAATCAAGTTATAGAATATTGAAATTTCAGAGAAGTGAATTCTTTCTATGATTAAATATTTGCAGGTTCAGCGATATTTTAAGGGAAAAAATCAGTCACGTGGACTATACGCAGAAAGAAAGGATTATGATAAAAAGAACGAAGCTATACGAAAGTACAACAAAAATGTGCTCAAGAAGAGTATTTACAGTAAGTAAAAATACACTAGCAGCAAATTGTAACTAAAGAACTAATGATACAAAGAGCACTGAGAGAGAAATAACTAGAGATCAATACTCAAAATAGTATTTGTTAACTATTCACATCCCTTATTTAACTGACTTAGATTATTGAAAACGCTTTTATAGTTTCCATGCTAGTGCATCGAATATTCCAAAACAAATGTTGATGCTCAAGTCCTAATGGAGTATCCTTTACTCCTTATTTTTATTGCTAAATTATCCCCAAAGTCAGGACACTAATTTTGAATCCATTCAGCATCTTTTAGAGATTTTTCAATAAAAACTATATTTCTTATTAGGAGATAATTTTTCAGAGAAGCAATCTATCAATTCATACAGTATATGAGGAATGTCCATTTTAATATTGGTCCAAGAAATTACTTATGTTTTTTAATTTGATAATGCGAAAAAATTACAGTCTGTGTAATTTTCTACTATCTTCCAGTTCTATTAATAATATTAGAATAAAAAATCAATACATTATTACACACTGATATTTTAAACAAAAAATTGTCCCACTCATTAGAAATAAAAACTGATAGTGCTTTGAAAATAAAACCAATCAGTAGCCATAGCTACTTTATTTTGTTTTTTGATCGGCAGTTCCTTATCAAAATGGATATTGAAACAATTTAAAAATTTCTAAAATAATAAAATCCAAAACTAGAGCAGTTTTGATCGCAGAAGATTGGATTTTGTTTTGTTTAAGTATTAAAGGGCCCAGATGATTTAACTTAATGCGATTCATAGAGGTGGAAGACTGTAAAATATTTAAGATTCTGTAAATTGCCAGTAACATATTTACTGATATGAAATATTTTTAAAAATACAGTTTAAAGTATTTTCATATTGTGAACCACACGCCTATGTCTGTCGGTTTAGAAGCTACTGTTGGGACACGATTAGAGACCACTTTAGTTTCTCCACTTTGATTCTTATAGATATTAAGTTAACAATTTTACCACATAATACTTTACCTAACGAAACACTATAAATTAATCAATTATTTTACAATACATTATCATATTCATCAATCTGAGTCTATTGCATTATCGCGAAGCAAGCAAGAAGCCGTTTAGACTATGTGAAACTTGATACCTCTTTATATGTCAAAGTCTATTAAGTGTTTCAAAGCAGGTTTGTAGTCAACTTGCTAAGACTAATCTTATCTCAATTCTATCGAAAATGTTAGGAATGTGTCGTAATAGTGTAATGCTTTCAAATTCAAATTGCCTTTCACTAACCGTTGATCTCACTAAGTTTACAGACAGATAATTCCACAAGACATGTTTCGACGCTTGATCAGAAATCTAGTTGGATAATAGTGAAAAGGATATTTTAAGCTAAGATTCCAAATGAGATTCTGATAACAGATTGAATCCAATTTTTTATTTTGATTGTACCTATATGGAATAATTTAGAATTAGATTACCTAATATCCAAAAAATATTATATTGAATAATATATTTTTAAAACCAATAGTTTGAATTCATAAATAATTTATAAAAGTAATCTATATAATACAGTGAAACTGTAATGAGATGGCGGATAGGTAAGAGCGTTTGCTGAGTGAAAAAAAAGCTAGGAGAAAATCTAGGAGAAACGAAAGAGTTGCGATTTATAACATTTTTAAACAGTATATTTTCCCTTCTTCTCATTACTGATATATCTTCAAATGCATATTAGAAAAGAAGAAAAACTTATCAATCTAAAAGTTGTTGAGTCATTTTCTCTTTCTATAAAAACAAAATAGTTTAAAATCAAGCGATTCTTTGCAATGCCTGCCAATTCGTCAAAGCGTGATTATAAATTATTTTCAACCCAAACTGAGTAGCAAATTAATATTTTTAATTGGGTTTTTAAAAATCATTTCTGACAAAGATATTCCGAAATGGAATTATAGATCAAAAACAAGTCTGTTTCAATTTTGAAAAACCACAAATTTGTTACAGCAAATAGATACCAAGAGCTGTTTCCAAGATTTTCAAATATTCAAGATCTTTCATTTCAAGGCAGAGTGTCATTGACTAGGCATCTATTTAGTAACCATTACTATATCTGAAATAGTATCTTTTTTTACCTATAAAGCATACTGAGCAGAGAAGTGATACTATAAATTTGTGACAATATTTAGTGTGTATGTATGTTGATTATAAAAGTGTGAATTTGTTATAAAATACAGATTTTTATAAAATACTAGTCTAAATTCTACGCGCAACTTCTTAACGCTGTTTATATAAAACAGTCTTATTCTGACACATTATCAATTTTAATTCATTATCATCAAAATATGTGAGCATTTTGTAATTAATTTTTTATATTATATAATAATGTTTTATAGGCTCAAATATTTATTTTATAAATAAAAATAAGGATACATAATTTAAATTTCATCAGACTGCTAATAAATGAAATAAAAAGCAGTGGTTGAAGTTATTTTAATCTTTTATAACGATTTTTGGCCCTGTAATTATGGCAAACGATAAACGTCCATTTCCAAAGACTTCTTAAGTGAAATTAATTTTAAATATTAGAATAACATATTAGTTAATATTTGCTTTAATTGTTTATTGAATGAAGCAAAATGTAATAAATGATGATAATACTTATATAACATACAGTAAAAAGTTTTTAAAATTTTCTTTATAATTAGCTATTGTGTAATCATTTATTTAGATATTTGTTACAAATAGTTTGTATAACTATTATTACAGTACAAATATGCATAATGTTGTTATAAATTTTTTCCTCTTCATAATAATTTATAACTCATCCATCGAGAAATGCAACAGTTTGTTGCTGGAAAATGAAATATTAAAAATTAAAATTATAGGGAATTCTGTAATTTATTAGATGTGGCTTTTATACCACATATTTTAGAATTTGTGAATAAAATAGGGACCTTTAAATTCCTCTACATTAATAATTCATTTAAATACATTTTTAAGTTTTGATATATCCATCCTATAGAATTTAACAATAAATTTCACTGCCTCGAGGAGAACAATTCAATCAAGAGCTAGACTATTCAGCTGCAGTTATAGGACAACTTTCATTGGATGTTATATGTTGATTTATGTTAAATATACAATTGAACAAAATTGCAATACTTCAGCACGATCTATGAAATAGCCATTTCCACCATTTACTGAAATTGGCGTTTTATATATTAAGAATTCTGTTGGGACTGGGAATTATGCATTTCTATGATCCCCAATTTTCTGGCCTTTGTATGATCCCCCCGTTTGAAAATTGCCATGCCTCTTGGTGAATTGATTTTCTAAACCATTTGTAATCGAGAAGTTTAAATGAAAAAAATACAATTTTTCCCACTTTAGGTTTTTAATCTGGTTGGTAGGCGACCGAGCTTAAGGCTAGCGTCTCTTCCCCGTCTTTCCTTTTATTTGGGCATTCTGGATGCTAATTATGGTTCGGGCATGGCTGTTCTTTATCCCATGCTCTATCTGTGGGGCGTGTGAAAGAATCTGCCAATAAAAAGAGGTTGTGAAAGTAAGTGAATGAGTGTCATTTTCATATCAGCTAGAAGTCAGATTTCTGCTCTTGGATGCTCAGGGGTCTTTTCCCGTAAAAGCTACTGCACAAACTCGGCTTAAATCACTTATTTCGTCCGTGAGATTATCTTTGGCAAGTGTCATAATTAACAACAAAGACATAACATGATCGGCATAAAATTTTTAACTTGAATCGTTTCAGGATCTAAAGCAGCATTGAAGGAAATGAACTTCTTGTGCCTTATAAAAAAAGGATTGGAAAAATTATTGATTAATCAATTTTTGCTTCATTCCCAAGTTACATTTGGACTATTTGAGTATAAACTTCTTAAGTTTGAAACGTAATCTGATGATGAGAATGATATTTATGTATAATGCCTTTCAACCATTCAGTTTACATAAACTGAAACACGTTTGATCCCAGAAGATTTAACATGATTAAAACATTTACAAAGCTATATATTTTAAATAGATTGTGAGTCAAACCTTTTACCTTCTGATCTCGGAACAAGAATCTGAAGTCAGTAGACTCTCTTGAAGAAAAAAAAATATAGAAAGTATTTGTCCATATGATACAATCAGCGAGTATAATAAAAAGAGGGATAGCGTTTGCTAGAAAGTTCAAATGAACAAGTCAAACTACTAAATATTTTTTGTGTTGAAACATAATTTTGAATTGATGATATAATCCAACTTCCATAACTGAAAAAGCTACAAATTAATTGTTAAACAACTTCCTTTTTCCAAACAAGATCCTAAAAATTAACGTGCTCTGGAAACTTTCCACCCAAATCAAACATACTTTTCATTGAACTTATTTTTTTAAAAAAAGGAAATAGAAAAATTCACTAAAATAAAGAGCCAAATCAATAAAAACCAATCATATCCATCGTCCAGATATCCACCCAAACAGCAGCGAGTAATTTTTATTCCTTTCAAACTCCCTTTTTATCCGTCGCGCGACATATCAGCTCTCTGGACTTTCGCCTTAAAAAAAGTCACACACACACACACACACAAATAAAAAAACACCCCACTGAGTAGCTCCGCCGGTCTAACACAATGAATCGTGGACCCATATAAATCCTTTAAACTTCTGTAATAATCTCTCTCTCTCTCTTGTTGATTGTGATAAACGTATCTCGTACGCCGCCAGAAACCGAAAAACACGCCAGCCTCTATTAAGGCCGATGTGAAAGCCCATATCATTGAAGAATTTATGAGCTTCAGTATCTTTATTAGAAGGAGGATTGATGCTCCAGCAGTTAAGGATGTTAAAGGATAAACAATACACTGCCGCCTATCTTTACCATCAAAGATTTATAAAATGGAAAAGGGGGGAATTTTTTTTGAAAAATAAAGATAATACAAAAAAAGCTAGCCATTCGTATATTATTCAGTACATTTGGCGCAGTCTTATAAAAATGGACATCTACCAAAAAGTTTTGAAAAGAATAGTTTTTCACTTTTTTAAAAAGCTGTTTTGTATTGAGTGCTTCTAATATCATTAGCTGTGTTGGTGTGTTTTGTTCTACAATTTCTTTTGTAAAATATTATTGATTAAATGGTTCTCTCTTTTTAAAATTTTATGATAAACTAGTGAAGTAAAAAGTAAAAGCTTGGAATATGAACGATATACTTAAATTTGATCTCTACTTGTTAAATTAGTCAGCTACTTTTTTGTTTTTATTACCGAATTATTATTATAAAACTCTTGTAATACCAAAAATAATTGTAGTGCTTTTCACTAAATAAACAAGATAATTTATTATTTACTTTCAAAAATATGAATTTAAAATTCACGGATAAAGCATTTTTTTTAATAAATAAGTTGTTCAAAAGCAATCATTATTAAATTTTATCTATTTACATCTTTCGTAAGTATGCGAATATTAAAAAAATACTCTGCTTTCCCTTACACCCGAGGACATGACTATAAGTTTTGAAAAATTTATAATTTTTTTTTCTAAAACAGATTTTTGTAAAACTTGTACAGACCTTTGCCTTCCCTAATTTTAGTTTCAGAAATAGAGTATTGTAAATCGTACTGGTACATAATCAACTTTTTCATTCACATATAAATATATTATCAATAAAATTTTAATGTTTTTTTTTTGAATCAATGAGATAAATTCTTTATTTAAACAAGAATTAACAGTTCTTAAACTTCAATAATATAGTTTATAGTAATCTGAATTCCCATAGAATCTATTATAAAGGGAAAGAGCTATTATCTTTGTAAAATAATTAATTGCAAATTCTCCGAACTTTGATAACGATAATAAGAAATAAGGAAGCAATTGGTTTATTTTTTAACTTATTATTAACTAAAAGGCTTTGAAGAATCTTGCTTTGCTAATGTTAGAGGAACTTGATATTAAGATAGCCTTAAATATTAAAATAGTGTTGGTGGTTAGTCAATTGCTGTTGTGTGGTATGATTTATAGAACTCTAGAAGCCCGCCGATAGTTATGTGTCAGCAATTTAAGTTAAGTGAGAATTTCTTGTTTTTTTGGTAGCATCAACTAGGTCCAAGAGTACGACTTAGCTACTTCATGCGTCACATCCGCTTGCAGAACCGCTTTTTACAGGGGGGCACTTTCAAACATCTCACAGATGGAACATAGAAGAACAACCGTACCAGAACCGGGATTCGAACTCGGGATGCCCAGATCACATTAAAAATTCGCTACCCCTATTCCAGCTAGTCAGTATTAATTGTTTCCGAGCTTTGACCCGAAATGCAAGTGCTTCATTTTTAATAAAAAAAAATTAGTGTGCAAGTTTCCGTCATTTTTTCAAATGTTGGAATGATTTATTTATAGCAACATATTAGCAAAAATAAAATTCAAATGAGACATGCTTACAAAATGGGGAATAACACAATTTTTCAAATCCTTATTTGAAAAAGGAAATCTGTTTCATGAATTATTTTTAAGTATGCTTGTTTTTTTTATTTCCTGTTTTATTTCAACTATTTAAAATTGATTTATTTTGAACTTACTACTTGCTACAATATGTATTTATATGCTTTCCTATATTAACTGAGAAACTAATCGATTTCCATCCAAGTATTTCTTTTTGCAGCATCCCTCAGCTAATCCTCTATCTGAGAGAACCTTGATTAACAAATCCAATTCTAATCTTCAAAACCCATGCGCATAAAAAGTCTGACAGCAGTAACAATCGGAAACATTTTGCGCACGAATAACTTAAAAGGCAAACTTTTCTTGTATCTTTCTTACCCGCTCGACTCAATAAAAGCCGCTTCAGAAGGAAAGCCTAACAAAAACACTGCACAAAGGACAAAAGGATTCATGCAATTAAGATCTATTTTGCTTGCGTAGGGGCTTGGCCGTCGATATACTACGGCCTTCTTCCTCTTTAATGCTCACTGTCTCCTGCAAATAACCTTCCATCAAAAAAAGAGCCAAGAGGAAACGGACAAGCATCCCATTTGGTGGAGAAAGGGATACACAGGACTTACGGACTCAATCACCATATGTTTACCTTAATGTCCTGTTCCTACCCTCCCCCCTCTTCCCGAAGATCATAGAAAAGGGGAAACTGGAAACCACACACACAACCCCTGGATCGTTATTCCCTGGCATACGTATTATCTACATCATTAGTTGAACAAACGACTGTGTCTTTTCCCTACCTACCACCCCTGCCATAGAAATCGGAGTCTTCCTCTTGGAAGACTTATTCAGGTGCATTGTGTAATGGAAAACGATGACACGAGCAGTTCGGCTGTATGGTCCTCCCATACATCACCTATAATGGTGAATGAGCGCTCACTTGCTGGTGTTGTGATGCCAGAAACTAGATATTGCAGTGTTTTTTCTCATGCCGACACAGTTGCTGAACAATCTGTAAATCTCTGTGGCTCTGATTACAGGAGACGTGGAATTTAAGACCTTCCATTGGGTTTTTAGATACTTAAAGATGGAAGTTATTTTTTTTTCTTCTGAAATCTATCTACAAACATTTTGTGAAAAATCCCGTTTTTTAATTTTTTTTTATCAGTGGATTGTTTTTCCAAAAGAATAATCTAAAATTGCGAGAGTTATTATACATACAGGTATATCATGTGAAATTGCCATTCATTCTACTTTAAGGAAGATAAATATTATAAGTGAAATAACGGTTAGCTACAAGATATTGTGCAAGTATATGCTAAATAAATGGGCTAATGGGCATTTACTACAAAAACAATAAAAACAAAGCATACTTTTAGATCTGTGAGGTAAAAATGTGCAATATGGCAAACAGTAAGCAAATTTGTTTAATTTGCTATTTAATTTAGAAAGTTTCTAAACTTTCTAACTAAAAAATTAATTTATTTAATTCCATTTACAAATAGGATCTTTTAAAAATGTACTAAGAAATTTTTTTATTTATTAAAAGACTTAATTTTTGAAGCAAAACAATTTAGTTTTAGAAAATATAAGTTTTATGTTTTCCTTTTAATTCCATTTTTGTATGGGATATACAAATAGAAAGTTTAAATTTATTTAATAGGGAATTTCAATTTGATTTAATTATTATTTGCGCTATTTAACAGTATATTGCATAGCATAGTTTTGTCCTATTTTATGTTTTATATGAGTTTAATTTAAACCTATATTTCTTATATTTTGATTTATATACTTGATAGATTCAAAGTTTTATATAAATAGAAGAAATAAAAAGAATTTTCATTTTATAAACAGTTACCATCCGAATAAATAAAATATTGATTTTGACTCAAACAATAAAGAATTCTGAAAATATTCAGAGCTATTTTAAGAATACTATATCGTGATAATTTTACATAATAAGTTATTAGCAACAGATTTGTTAGCAAATCTACATTTGCCATCATTACACATATTATCTTATCAACCATTTTTGAAAGGTAAAATTGTCCCCGTAATGCAATGCTGTTTACATGTATCTCTAATAATGGATAGGCATGTTGTCGTCTCATGCCTTTATCTTCTCATAATTTCTAAAAAAATACGTCAATTCTTGAAAAACAAAACAAAAAACACGTACATGTACGCCAAATTGCTTCTTGGAAGAATACGGAAATACAATTTTTTCGATTTCTAAAATGTCACCCTTTAAATAAATGTTAATGAAAATTTAAAAAAAGGAAGGTAATTTTTTTGAAAAGAAATGTTATTTCTGGAAGACGGTTTATATTTTGATTGAAAATTCTAATAAAATGGGAAGAACACGGACATATTATCATAATCAGTTCACAATATAGATGCCTCTATGAAATAAGTAGAGTAACCACATTATAAATGATTAATTCAATATCTATTGTACTATTTTTATTTATATAGAAAGAGTTCTAAGATACAATTTTTTTTTGTTTAAATGAATGGAGTTCTTATTTTACATCCTAATTACTGATAATTGAAACTTCATATATATGTATGTACGTATAAAGCTTATTTTTAATTGAATAATAGTTAAAATATATAACTTTCTTATGCTATCATTTTAAATTCTCATATTGTATAGACTGTATTATAAATACTAGTTATTGAAAGAAGACTTGCTCTGGGGAAATAACAATCATTGCTAAACTATTGATTCAATATCATATGGTATAAGGGTTGATATTATAATAATATTTTAAATTTAAAAAATTTGATAAGATATTGAGGATTTGATTTGTTGGAAGATTTACATACAGTAAAATTAAGTGTAGTGCATATGAAATTGCATAACTATGAATTGTAAATGATAAACTTTTATATTAAATAAACGCTTTAAATCACGCAGATTTCAAAACATTACATTCTACTTTTCAACAATTACTTTTCTCGCAGACAATACATATGTCCAAAGACACATATAGAAAAAGATACTTTGAGCATTTTAAAAATGTAGATTGCTTCTGTTTTTATTTTGAAAACTCGTTACTGAAAAGACTTTCTAATGTTTGATTTGCAAAAAACAATAAAAAGAAAAATATTTCTAATGGTTAAAGATTTAGGAAGGTTTGTATCTTGCATGAGTTCATTAATGAGTCATACAGCTCAGAAAGATGGGGTTTGTGGGGATGGGTTGAAAATTTTATTTCCTTTTGTGTCTTAATCATTAAAATGTTTCGTAAGTTTCGAGAAAGGTGGGGTGGTTCAATGTCGAAATCAGACTAAAATTCGAAATTATAAGACCCGTTTCGAAATAACTACCCAGTTATTTTAATAGTGGAATGTTAATTTAAGGAAACAAAGTGAACTAGACATGGATATTGCAAAATATAACTATTTTTGTATCGTGAACCTAATAAATTAAATTAAATTAAATAAAAAGGAATATTTACCTCCGGCTTTGCAGACATGAATTTCATTTAAATGTAATTAAATATAAAACTTCTTTTTTTTAATAATTGTAAACGGCGAATATATCTAGAATGGCTAGATATTGGTTATAGAAATTAATTAATTTAAATATATTTTCCATATATTTGTAAAATAAAATAGTGTTCATTAATTGACTTGCTTTGACAGTTAACTTTGTTAGAATTTTTTAAAGAAAATTGCAAGGATTTGATAATTTTTGTTATGATTTGTTAACATTTTTTTTCATTTTCCCAACATCTTTTCTTTATTTCGTTTTAGAGTAGAAACTATTTAATGAGCGTCTGAAACTAAGTTCAATAAAATATTGCTGAATGTTTAAAGCAAAATTTATATAAAAATTTCTTAAAAAATGCTTTGTACAAAGTTGTATACAACTTCACTAAGTAATTGTATACAAATTACTTAGTGAATGTCTTGCTCAACGTACTTTAAAAATAAATTTTAATAATACTTATCCATAAAGATTAATTTTTCGAAGGGTTAAAAAGGAATTATTAATTTTAAAAAAATTATAAACGTTTTTAAAGTCATTTTTTACTTGAAAATTTTAAATATATATTATAAAGAAGTTTGATACGACTTTAACTGTGAAATTGCTTGCATTTGCAAAAAAAGTATAAATAATTTACAGAAAAGAATAGATCGTTGAAATCTAAATGAAAACATAATGACAGATTACAATCAATATTGCGATATTTTAAATACTTATTGAAAAAAACTCAAATACCTTTCTTATTGTTTAAAAAAAATTAAATAAAATTGTCTGAAACCCCTCTCGAACTAAATAATATCAATAGTTCACGCAAAAAAAAATTTACATTGCGGACAATTACAGATAATAAAGTATAAGATTTTATTAAATGTTTTTCCCTTAACTGTTTGTTGTTGCAGCTTTGCTGTGGTTAAAAAACAAAGGAGCGCATCAGTGCAATAGATGCCAAGGCTATTTGAAGCAAACTATAAGTGCCAAAGCAGGCAGCATTGCCTTTACTCTCGTAGCGGACTTCAGAGAGTAAATTGGAAGGCGCCAAATGATTGATTGCTGGCTTAGTATGAATGGGGCTTACCTGAAGTTGGGGTGATGGCAGGGTTCGCCAGTCCGTTGGGGACCGTCGTCATCTGAGGCAACTGCGCAATGGCCAGAGCAGCCATCGGATTCATGTAACCCCCTTGGGCCGCGGCGGCCATCAGGGCGGCTTGCTGTTGCATGAACTGAAAGGGAAATAAAATCAAAATTTTAGAAATGTATATCGTATTCACAAGAAAGTCAAATACAAAATAAAATATACTAGAATAAAAAGCCTCCTAATTAATCCGTTATAAAAAACCACAAACAGACAAATTTGTAACTAAAGAAATATATAACTGCTCGTATTCACAAGAAATTCAAATACAAAATAAAATATACTAGAATAAAAAGCCTCCTAATTAAACCGTTATAAAAAACCACAAACAAACAAATTTGTAACTAAAGAAATATATAACTGCTAGAATGTTTATTCGCATTTCTATCCCTATAATAAATCCCTATTTCTATAAAAGGAACTTAAAATTTTAAAGCTGTTATGGGTAGTTTGTATGTTTTAATTATCTCGTAGTGTAAGCTTCATAATCCAGATAGAGTGGTCATTTTTGTCTTATAGTCAGATTATCTGGCTGCGAACCTTCAATTTCAACAGTCAATATATCACCACTAAGAAAAAGCAACAAAAATATCTTTCGTCTCGCCTCAACTCACTGGAGGGGTAGTTTTGTATTGGAAGCTTTATATACCATATAACATCCTCAAGACTGAATGATCACTTTTGTCTTGTAGTCATGTTATCTGGTTACGAACCCTAAGATTGCGAGTTCGATTTTCGCGTATCTCCAACAGCAACAACCTAATACTTTGATTTAATTTCAGATTTAAACATTGAAAATTCAGTTATTCGATGTACCAAACATATCATTGTAAGTGAAAGGATTGATATTAAATTTAAAAAAAATGCAAGAAGATTTCACAGTGTAATTAATTAGAAATGGAAAAAGAAAATGTGATTTCCGAATAAGTGTAAAAACTTGAAGTATAAAATATCATTAGAAATTTAAAATAGAAAAAGAATTAAGGAATTATGATTTTAATAGAAACCAATCAAAAATAACTTTCAACGAGCTTAATATGCTAATAAATTATTATGATTCTCACTTTGTACAATTTACTCAGTGAAGTAAAAACTACTAGCATTTGAAATAAAATAAGGTCAACTTTTATTTAAACAATAATAGGTTAAAATCCATAACTATTTTTTGAATTTTACCTATATATATAAAATGCTAACGTACGTGGAGCAGAAATCAAGCTTACTATCAATTATAGAATGGCAACAGTCATATATAAACAAAACATCATACAAATTTCAGATTGCACCATTCATAAACATGCTTTTAGTTGTCTACACTTATAATAAAGCTTAATGTGTGTGTGTTGGAGCTCCACAGCCTAGACCGTTGAACCTATAGATACCAAATTTGGTACATATATACCTTGGAAGTCAGGAATGTGCATCTCGGAGTTCATTTTTCGAATTTTTAATTAGAACTTCAATTAATTAAAATTTAAGTGAAATTTCGACTTTTTTCGGTTATAACTTTCGAAAATATTATCGCACAAACATGGTTTTTACATCTAATAAAAAAATTACCTTTTTAATGGTATCAACATTTTAACATATAACTTAAGCTTCTATTTTTAATGAATTTTGAAAGAAATATTTTAACTATATTTTTTAATCAATATATTTCGGACAAAACAATAAAATTTAATCTGCAGGAGCACGTCAAGGGGGAAAAAAATTAGGTTTTATCAGTGTGCTGCCATCATATTGACGGATGTTCAAATTAAAAAAAAAATCAGCTATCAATGCAAATTAAATACAAAGAAGTGTAACTTTCAGCACGTGATAAAACAAAATCGATAAAATCAACCAATTAAAGGTGATATTTAAAAAAAATGCAAGGAAAAAGATTCTATGATCGTTTGCAATATCTAAATCATTAATTCCATAAATCATCTTTATTTACGGTAAACATGATTGAATTTAGACAGGATATGCATTCAAATTCCGGCCCAATGGCCAATTCATAAAATATTAGTCAAAGGCATACATATTGTTTAGTACTGCTAATTTGATCTAAATGAAGTAAATAATTACATTTTATGTAGTTTGAGTCAAACAATGCATTGATAAAATGAGTTTTGAATTTCTTCATACTTTGCTCTGTAAACCATATTTAAAAAAAAATATTTGTATCAATATTTATAAAAACTCTTGCTACACCAATCAGTATTCTTAATCAATCATTAAAACTGGCTGATTTATGAAAATAAAAGAATGTTATTAGGAAAACGTGTTCTTTTCGAACTTTCCGCCATCATCTTAAAGATAATATCTATTTAAGACCAATCAATCCCCGGAATTACTTTAAGGCTGATAATCAAATGAATAGGTGTTTGCGTGTATGAATGATTGCGCGTGTGTGTGTTAGGGAACTACACACCATATGATCTAATCACTTGGTATTTACATATTTACTTTGGAGGATGAAAAAGTATACCATGACGGAGTTACTTCTAAAATTTTAATTATTTAAAAATTAAGCTAACAATTGGAAATTTTCTGCAATGATTTCTCAAAATATTACAGCACAAAACTATTTTTTAAATCCTCTTATAAATGACTTTTTTTCATTCATAACAATGTTTTAGCCAATAAATTAAGTTTCTATTTTTAATGATTTTAAAAAATATATTTATTTAACATTTTCAACAATTAATTTCTCACAAAATGAAAGTAGTATTTAACCTGCAAGAACACGTTTAGAATGTACCAATGCTTTGCCGTCACTTTGACAAAAACTCAAATAGAATGATTAAATTAACTCTTACTGCAAATTAAACCGCGGAAAGTGTAATGTTCAGCACGTATTGAAATCGAAGCGTAATGTGGTGGAATGGATGTAAGATGTGACATTTCCCCCAAAACTCCGCAACAGCAACTTGCAAATCAGAGATATATATAGTACAATGAACAAAGAATCGTAAAGCTTTTATAGTAATACGAGTTACTTGACTATCGGAGTTTAAATATATTTGGTTGATAAGTTATAAAGAGAGCAAGGCACACAAGTATTTGATTGAAAACTTTAGAACGCATTACTCATGGCGAACCAGCTGGTCGCCAAAGGTGGCTAGTATTGAATAAAACGCTCCATTCAGTTAAATTAACGGAGCAGCAAAATATTGTTAGACATGTTCAGGAGATAGTTCGTCATGTCACCGAGAGGGCATTCAATCAATAAAGGAGACAAGTAAACAGAAAATCAAGAATAGGCTTCAAATAAAAAGTTCTAACACAAGTATAGACTTAATAGTTATTAGATAAGTAATTTTGGTAAGATTAATGTACGATTTACAGCCAAGCATGTCAAAATTATTCCAATATTTTTAAAACTCTCAAAATATCTGCAATCCTGAGTGTGTGTCAGAAATGCTACCAAATGGCTTTAATACTGCAATAAAAATTTCTCTCAATTATATTTGGTTAGGAATCGCTCCAAAATATTTCAATTTTGGCGCCTTTATATTCTATCTAGGTATGATCATTGACTTACCTATGGAAATTGATTCTCATATCTTTATTATAATTATCTTATAAAATGCTTTTTGCATTAAGACTAAAAATATTACTTTTTTAATTATACAAATTTCAGTTTCGCATAATTTTACATTTAACTTTGATAATATTTTTAATTCCATTCGATACATTATCTGAAAAAGTATTTTTAAATTTTTAATGGAATTCTAATTCTTCATTAAAATATTCAAGCACATGCTTTTGCCTATCATTAAATCAGTGACATAACTTTCAGTTAAATTTTTATTTCAAAATATATACACTTTTTAACTTGCAGTAAATTATTTTAATTGAATTCATGTGTTTTATTTAAATGAAATTACAAAGGGAAATGTTTTTTAAAGAAATATATCTCATATTAATAATTAACAGCATAAAAATTCCTTTAATCTATGGGAGCAAACTATTTCCAGAGTGGCTAATCTATACTTATAATAAAGCTCAATGTGTGTGCGTGTGTGTGTGTGTTGGCGGTCTACAGGCCAGACTGTTGGACCTACAGTTACCATATTTGGTACATGTATATCTCGGAGGTCGGGAATGTGCACCTCGGAGCCCTTTTTTTTTAATTTTTAATTATAATTTTAATTAATTAAAATTAAGCGAAATTTCGACGTTTTTCCGCTATAACTTCCGAAATATTATCGGACAAACATGATTTTGGCATCAATTGAAAGATAAAAAAATTAGCTTTCTAATGGTAGCAATGTTTTAGTGTGTAACTCAAGCCTCTATTTTTAACGAATTTTTAAAGAAATATTTTAACCATGTTTTTAGCACGTGACTGGATAAAATAAAATAAAACAATACCGGAAGTTCAAATAAAAAAACAACAACTATCATTGTAAATCAAATCTAAAGAAATACAACTTTCAGCACGTGACTGGATAAAATAACATAAATATAAAATGTGATATGTTCTAAAAAAATAAATGCAAGGCAAAGGATTCTATGATCGTTTGCAATATCTATATCATTAATTCCATAAATTATCTTTATTTACAGTAAACCTGATTGAATTTAGACAGGATATGCATTGAAATCCCGACTTAATGGTATATTTTTATAATCGTTTGCAATATCTGTATCATTAATTCAATAATTTTTTCCCTTTATCGCTTTTTAAAAAATCATATTTAACATTTTGGCAATATCACCGAAAAAAACATTTTTAATATTTTGGAAGCATAATCGATAAATTGTTAGAGCATTAAACTCAAAAAGTTTTTCCAACTCTTTAACTACTAATAACTGAATCTTTTAACTTTAACTATTTCTTAAATTTTGGCTAATGAATATGTGATTTAATTGAAAATTTTCGAACGCATTACTCATGGCTAACCAGCTGGTCGCCAAAGGCGGCTAGTTTAAAACAAACTTAGACACAAAATTGACATGAGAAATATAATACACTACATTTACATGATCAATAAAAAGAAATTAAAATGCAAAAATTATACTTTTGCATATCTTCAATTCATTTTAAGGATCAAAATTTCTATAGGGTACAGAAGAATGCAATTTTCCACCATTTTTACATATGCAAAAAACTTGCATTAGTGCAAGATATTCATTTGAATGCATATAACTGAATCTCAACAACTTGTTGTTATCATTATTTCAAATAACTTAAAATCCCTAGTTTTCTAGACTGAAATAATGCACCTGCATATAACGATATTCTATATAATCTTGCATTTGCGGCAGGCATACAAAATATATAATTTAATATTTTAATGGAATTCTATCATGTTTATTCAAGTTTCGAATTCCGAGAAGAATTTATTTTCGCGAAATGCTCAGAGACGAGGAGCTTTCATTTCTAGTAAAAGGCTGTTATCCGAACTATATAGAAAACGAATATCAATTCTGTGAAAAGTGACTACGTCGATGGAGAAATGTTTTTGAGAAACATATGGAGCTCTAAAAATACTTTTATAATAAATGCATGATAAAATATTTGAATGCATGAGAGATGCATCAGGTTGAGGATTCTTGCTTTTTATCTCTTTTAAATATCTTTCTGAAGAATGGTAATCTCACGTCCATGCAATGCGGAAAATATGTGCGTGGAATTTTTCGGAATCAAATATTATAGAGTACATGACAACAGAAATAGCGTTCTGTTGTAAATTAAGTTCATAAATTCTTAAAAAAGGAAATTATTACTAGTGAAAATTTAGTATGGATGTTTAAAATTTTATTTTTAACTCAGTCGTGTTAATTATTTTAATTGCTCTCTTTGGAAATGATATTTTCTAAAAGATATAGGGGTTGAAATCTCAATCTCTACGACTAATACAGGAGAAAGGATATATATATATATATATATATTTCTGCATTCATCTATTATCTACAGGTGAGCCTTTTAATTAATTGAATTAAAAGTTGAAAAAAATGCTTCGAGCTGCAAATTCTGATTATCCAAGGCATATATGTGCCAAATTTCGTTGTTGTAGATCTTATGGATTGACTTGTCAAGATATACACTCTCAGAAAGAGGTACATAAACACACATTAATTCAGCGTCATTATTAACATAAAATAAACAGGTTTCAGTACAAGTAATGGTTTTAATGAAATTTTATTTTCCTCCGATTTAAGCTTTAATTCTGAACCTACCAATGATGACATTTCCTTAAAGCGTTTTAATTTTTAAATATTACTATTCTTTAAACTGATATAATTGGATATAAAAAGACATGCACAAAAGATTAATAAAAAGCATAATAAAATGAACATAACGGTGTAATATAGTATGAACTTTTTGCTTTTCAAAATTTGAAGTTTAAAAATATTTTGTTGAGGAAGCCATTATTCAATTAAAATTTTTATTTAACATTGACTCGACGAATCAACTGATCACTAAAGGCGGCTAGGTGCGTAGTAACTCATTGCAGGATCTGCTTATTCCGTAAATATTTATTTTATGCTGAGAAAAGCCGCAAAAAGGTAATAATTCAACAAACGATCTGATCTATATTTTAACTATCTCGTCATAGTGCAAAGGAATATCGCCATTAGATCTCTTCTGGGATTAGGGACTTAAATGTTTTGGAATCGAAACCATAAGAAATTGGCTCTGAGCATGAGTCTGGTGTGGATTAAATCTATTGTGGTCAAATGTCCATTTCTAGAGTGCTTTCTGGGAATTTGTAGAAAAAGCATCGTTTCAGATCTGCTTCACTTGATTTCGGCTTATAATGACAACGCCCTTTTTTCAAAATTGTGTATTATTCTAATAAAGCTAAATTTAGCAATATTTGTTGAAGTTGATTAAATTATATTTTTTAATATCTTCTTTACCAGGTATATTTAAAATGCGATGATAGAGAATCTTGTCTTGAAGGACAAAAAAAATGCGTTTTTCAATTCTAGAGATGTCGCATCATACATATCAGCTAAATTCAGGTCAATTATAGCATATAGGTTCTAAAGGATAAAATATATAAGGGATTCTTTGGCAATTTCCTTTATTTTTTTATATGTTGCTAATCAAAATAAATACATCTAAATAACAGCTATTACTTGATAACGATTTTCTCGAAATGCAACTAAAGTTATAACAACTATAATTTAAAATGCAACTATAATTTAAATTTTTCTTCTGGCTTAATTTTCTCTAACTTCCTGGTTTCATGTTATAGGATCAGAAATAATTGCGTTTGATTCTTTAGAAATAACATTAAACTTTTTTTTTGTATTTTTTAGCTTTATACGAGTTTACTAAAAAAATTGAAAATACAATTAGAAAAAGAATTAAAAAGTAAATGAAACAGACAATAAAATTCAAATAAATATAATCATTGTATTAAAGTATAAGAAATTCTTAGTTTTATTATAATACCATATTTATAGGCTGATGCTTCTTGAATTTATAGCAAAATTTTATTTTTAAATTAACTTTCTCGAATCTGGCAACACAGATATCGCACTATTTTCTAATTTAAATGAGTTCATTACTTTAATATGTTACTATAATAAATTAATTTATGATGATTATCGATATATAATGCTTATATATTTCAACCATCATTATATATGATGCTATATTAAATCTATTATTACAACATTATATATAAATGGCTATATCATTGCTGAAAAATTTAAATCTATTTGCTTCGTTGTATATAAATTATTATTAAAAATAGTTTGCTGTTAGTGGATTGATGAATAAATTGGTTCATACAGAATTTGTTTAAAGAACAAATTAGTATCTTTTCAAATAAATTTGGTTAAAGCATAGATAATAAGTCCATTACCTATGAAATAATAACTAAACCAATCATGTTAATCAGTTTAGCAATAATTTGAAGTATGTAAATCTATGTTCCAAAAAGTAGAGTTCGTGAGAATCTTTAAATTATGTTTTATCATGTTAATAAACTCTATTGCTCCCACTCGACTAGCTACCGAATTCATTTTTATCATTCCCAACGGACAAGACCATATTATTACTTCCTGCCCAATTTTTCCTGCAGAAAATCCCCCTCTGAGCAAATTCCAGAGTCAGAAAACTTTCAATCTAATAATTCCGTCTGGATCTCGCAGAAATTCCTCAATATGCGACGATAAAACCTAAAAATGTATGCGAGGCCCTTGCTGCAATTCTATTTTTATTCCTCTCGCCCATTACGTACCCGTTCAATTAAGAGAAGTTTACTCAATCATAAAATTGATTTGGAGGCCCCCCCACCCCCACTTTTTCTTCTATTGTTCTATTATCTCCCCGGAAGACTTCAACTTCGGCGAGCAAAATCCTCTAATTCCTCTTCTGGAAGTATTTTTACAATCATTATCCAAACGTGTTATTAATGCCTATTCTAGCATCTCCCAGCTGTTGCTTTGGCGTGTGGATATATAATGAGAGGGCGACCTCCTAAAATATGTTTATTTTTCACCGCTAAGAGCATTATTTATAAAACAAAAGACGCCAAAGAGGTGGTGGGAAAAAATTATTTCATGACATACTACATTCCTATTTTATTTCTTTACTATTTTTTTTCTTTTAAGGATCAATTTCATAAACTCGCTGGGAAGAGAATTTTTGTTCTCTGGCGCGTATAATGCATTGCTTGAGCAACATAAATTATATGGAAAGTTAGGGGAGAAGTGGTACGACCTTATCCCTTTTTTTCAATTTTTTTTTCCATTATAGTCTGTCTCTTTTCCTTTTATTTGAGTAATAATACGAAAACTAAAGCATCGTCCTCCTTGATTAATAATAGCAATGGCGTGAACTTGAATAGGCCTTTGTAAAAATAACTATCCTTTATGATAAACGACGTTGGGAGGTCGCATTTAAAGGGCACACAATGTTCCTTTGTACGCTGAAAAACGAGCACTTATATTTCATTGATAGTGTTAAAAGCGCAGATTAAATGAAGACGACAAAAGAAAACCAGTAATGACTTTTTTATTATTGTTTTCATTGTATTTTGTTTGTGACTATTATTATTATTATTATGATTTTTTCTGGAGGTTCGTTCTTTTGACGTTTTAACTCCATAAATGTATATACGAACCAGATTGCTTTTTTAATAACGTCGTAAATACTGGAAAATTTTTAATGCAAAATGTAGAAATATTTCTTTTGATATCAGTGAAATTTCATTTTGAAACGCCAGCTGTAAAGAAATGAAAGTATATATATTTTTTTCATTTATGTATTTTAATTAACGCTTTTTACTTAATACCTTCAATTTCAACACAAATTAATCTTATAAGTGCTTTTTTCCAATTCAGTTTCCTTTCGGTACTTTTGTCTGCGTTTATTAATACGAATTATTTTCTTTCAGAACCTTCTATTGCTTTTTAGAATCTTTTAGAGTGCATTTTAATCAGCTTTTTCACATTCAAAAGATTTTGGTTTTCTTTTAAACGATTTCCTTTTTTTCAGTCGATGTTTTAGTTTAATCCCCTCTCGCATCCATTTTATGTTACGATTGAAATAAAACTTTTACAAAATTAGACTGCATTTTTGAAAAATATTTTACATTATAAATTAAATATTGTTTTTTAACTCACTTGCCATTACCTTCGTTCGAAACCTTTATTTGTCATTATTATGCAATATTTTAAATTAAATTTTAATTTTTCATCAAAAACTTTGATTACTTAATGTTAGTAGCCGCAAGAACAATATGTAGCTATATTACAAAATGTAAAAAAAAAACATATCGATGAAAATTAATCTTAAATAGAACATTGAATGCTACAGTTAAATTCCAAAACTTCAGATGCAAGATTAAGGCAAAATATTACAGCTATTTTAAAGAAATAAAAAATAACCACTAATAAATTAACAATCGAAATAAAATCTTGTAATGTAAAAAAATTCAGACCTTGAGAATTATCGATTAAATAAATTTACTAAAAGTTTAAGTAATATCTGTTTAATGAAATTATGAAAATTGCAGGAGGAAAAATTGCGAGAATAAATTAACAGAAGTTTCAAATTTTCTAAGTTTACGTACGGTTAAAAGTTAATAAACTATTTCTCAGTGCTTTTTAAAATCGAATTAAAAAATTATATTTATTATTTATTACTTTATGTTTTAAATGGTATAATGTCTGAAGCAAGCATCTCTCTCACTGAGCATCTATTAGTATTTTATAAATACTAAATTTTATAATAACTGAATATCTATAATTTCAGATATTTATTAAAATAAAAAAAGAAATTCTCTTGAGGTGTATTTATTTTTGAATTTATTTTTTCTATTCTATTGTTACTATTTTTTTCGATTCTAAAATGTCCCGGTAAAACATTTAAAGTATTTTTGGATGTAATTTCTTTAAATATAATTTCTACTTTTTCAATGTATAATTTAAAATAAGAAGTTTTCAAATTGTGAAGAAAATCATAATTTCTAAATTTGATTCTTGATAATTCTCTTTGTATTTTTGTGCTCTATTTTCAATAATGATGATAATTTTCCAGAATAATGTTATCATAATAATTTCATTAGTTTAAACATTACTACCACAAAAATGTCTTAAATCTTGTTCCGAATTTTAAACATTATAAGGGCACTAAAAATTCTAAATTACTTAAAAGGAATTAAGGATTTATTAAAATTTATATTCATTATTTTATTAAAATAATACAGCTAAGCAAGACATTTTATTAGTTTAAATGATAGGAAATTCGAGCAAAAATTTTGAAATGACGAGTTTACTATTTCTTATTGAATGTATAAATTTGATTCCATCTTTTAAGTTAAAAAACATTCGTTTATCTCAAAAATTAAAAATAAATTCATTCAAAATACTTCTCATCAGAAGGAAATTACAACATTTGTCCATCTTTTAGACACTAACGAAGAAGATGCTAGATCCGTGAAGAAGAATGCTATACATTATATACATACGTAGATGCTATGTATAGCTATTTCGATGCAATATGCAATACAGTTATGAAACCAAATTTTTACTCAGTGTCAGATTTGAACCTCTCATCAGAAAGGGCATTCTGCCTTAATCGAAACAACAAATAGTAATTCGAAGAAGCAACATCTGGTGAATATGGCGATTGGAGCAATTTAATTTCCCCCCTCCGATCTGGCAAAGTGTGGCTGAGTGACTTGTATTGAAAAAAAACCATGTCATATTGTTTCATCGTATTCAGAACTTTCTTCTTCACTGCTTCAATCAAACATATCATCTGCGTCTTGAATCTTTCATTATTCCTTCGACGACGGGCGTGTCATATATGCAACATCAGTGGACATCTAGCATAGCAGGGCGTACCACTCGTACATTTCTAGAGATCGAATTCATGGGATGATGATGTATATGTGCATTTCAAAATGGAACAATTTCTTATTGTCACTACATTTCTGCCTGTGTCCTTTACTTTTGAAATAAATAGGGTTTTGGTATCCTGACCTTCATTTTGCTCATATTCCATTGACTTTGGTATTTTACTCCTAAGCTATGATTGTATAGAGGGGGTAGGGAGTAAGAGATTATAAATAAACAGAATTGGGGTGTGGAACTTTCTATTTAATAGAATTAAGATGTTGTTATTTTTGCTATTATTGAGTAACTGTTGTCTTATCGGGTTTTACCGTTAGTTCTTTTATATTTTGCATAGCTTATGGATACTTTTCGGGTACTTCCTTTTTTATTTAGGAAAGCCTTAGTTTCGGTTTATAATGGCACCCCCCCCCCCCAAAAACCCCCCAACAACAGCAGTAATTTGACAGAGGAAGAATCTTCTACAGTATGAATGGAATAAAAAAGTAGCAAAAAAGATATTAGGACTTAAACTTTCTTTAATTTTTTTTTAAAGTCAGGTTTAGCTACGGCAAACCGCCGTCCTGTGGGATGATTTCTTTTTCGTACTTTCCGCCCCGTGCGTGTGGAACAATAACGATATATCTAAGAATAGAGGTCGCCCGTCCCAAAACGATTAATGGGATTTCATCAAGCAATGCTTCTTGGGTCTTAGATTTTGTTTGAGGATTTACCATTCACTTTGGCATGTGTTTTGAGATCTTCCTTATTAAATCGCCGAAACCATTCTTTGGAAGGTGCATTGGGTAGGCATGTTTACTATAGATGGCCAATAGCAACTGGAATCATAACTCTTGGTCCCAATTATTTTTCTGACAATTTTAAGTGTAACTGTTGAATTGAATTTCCTTAATTTCAAACATTGATAACTAATATTTTATGTAAAAAAATCTGCTCTGGCAATAAGAGTAGGGAATATTGTAAAGCTTTTAACATTTTAAAGATTCTGGGTCTGTCTATTGTAAACTTAGGATTCGATTGCTTTTGTCTTTCGCGGGATTGTAAATTTGAATTGCCCCTCAGAATAACAGCTGCAATATTCAATTCCCCAACATTTTCAGTTATGCTTCGTGTTGACGGAAAATAATTCGTTTTGTCGGTAGGTGCCGTCTTTTAAGGGGGGGGGCATCTAATTTAAAGCAAATAATCTAACTCCTTAACAGAAATCTGAGAAAACATCTATCTATTCGCGGGGACCGAAATTCCCAGAAACTTAGAGAGCTGGTTTCTGAATATGAGCATCGAATTACATTTGGATTTAAAAATTAGTTTTACCCTAACAAATTAAAACTGGTCCTGTCGAACTGTAGAGGGCTACGCAACTATTTAACGCAGCTCAAATCTCCGCAGCTGTAATTAAATAAAAATACAAACTCTTAATTCCAAGGAACAACGCCATTTGCGAGTGAGCGAATTCCTTGTAAACCTTCCTTAACTGCAACCGGAGACGCGGAAGTTCTTAGTTTTTGCAAACGTTTCTACTGCCTTAATTTAGGCTTGCGCGTTTAAGTAATTTGTTTTTCCTAAAGATTCCAGTGTGTGTGTCTTATTACACAGAAGGCGAGTTGGATTCGAATCGATGCAATTTCGCTCGCATTTGCTTGTGTTGCCAGATTTCTCGAGGAAAACGGCAACGGCATTTAATTAAAATCCTATCTTTTAATCCACGAGGCAAACTGGAACTAGAAGCGGCGTTTTAAAAATGCATTACGTATAATTTTACCCAGTTCAACTTACCTGTTTAATTTCGCTATCTTACCGTGAAATTAGTTCCCCCTCTATCTTTTGTTTATTTTTATTACGGATCTCCCTTTTCGGGGCTAAAATACGGACGTCTATTCTCCCCCAAATCACTGCTCAGACGATATATTTGTCGTATATTCTTACTGATTAATAAGGATCGGTTTTGTTTCTATTGTTATTTCTTAGCTCCGCTGATTGCGTCTCTTGTTCGCGTAGGGAAAGTAGGAATTTCATTTCTATTACGAATCACGCAATATGGATGTTTTCTAAATGAAATCCCTCCCTGCAGACGCAGTGAGATATGTATATTTCGATCATAGGATGTCTACATTAGGCCTAGAATTAATTCCGATTCGGAAAGAGATATTTATGTTTCGATTTCTCGAGCCATTTCGTATGGAAAGATTTAGACCAGATTAATTAAATATCGCTAGCACTTGATAGAAGCAATACAAAATTGAATTATGAATTTGTCTCAGATGTATGTTCTTTCATAAGTAAGGCTCCTAAATATGTATTAAACAATTCTACGAAATGAGAAAAAAAGATTCATTATTGTTTTAGCTTGTATTTCAAAATTAAAACGCTGTGTTTGAAATAACTGAAATCAGATAAAATTTGATTTTTCAATCTCAGGTCACATGAGTCTCCTCCAAATTTAATATTAAGTAAAAGCAATTTTATGACAACAGTATTTAACCATACTATGATATTTTTAATATTTCAAGATTAAAATTAATTTTTCTATGTGAATACAGAATAAAACTGCAGCATCTGTGAGACAAAGTACCAAAGAAACCCTATGTATACACTTTTTATAATATCGACCAACTTGATTAAGTGTTTTGATGCGGTAACTTATACATTTATAAACTTATATATTATCGAAATAAGTTTCATTCAGAAATGCTTAATACATTTTTGTAATAAACATTGACGTAATAACAGTTTTTATTTAGAAAATTAAGTTATTAACAAAAATTTCATGTAATAGCGTATTTTATTTAAACTTGTTTAGTGTTTTTATCCTAATATATTAATGATCTGCATTCTTATTCTGAAGTCATCAGAAAACTCCTTTGAAATGCATCAACAACAGAAAAATATGTGCTTGAAAATAAGTTTGATTTATTTTTATCATAAAATACAATAAAAAGTTTCTATAGCTACAATAATAGCCAACAATCTTTAAGAAAAAAAACTGATTAAAAAATTAGATTTTTTCAAGAGAATTTCTACAAACTTTCACTTTTATAGTTTTTATTACATAAGAATATAGCAAAATACATTGGTTTAATTATAATAGCATAATCACATACCAAAGTTATTTTTTTCATTGTAAAACTCCTAACGATAAGATTGTTTTATAAATTATATATCCTTTTGATAATATGTTAGAAGAAAATATGTTAAAATACTGTGAAGTGAATAAGCGGAAGAAAGCTTACACGAATTCAATTGTTTTTTAATTCCATCTTATCAAGAAAATTGCAAATTAAGATTCATTATGCATTATTTTCCACCTTTTCATTCATTTTATTTTATTTAACTTGATAGAATAAAACACCACAGGAATGCATGATTGTCATACTATTAGTTTTACAAAAATTCTGAAAGCCTTTCTTAATATTTGTTCAATACATTTTTAAAACATTTTGTTAGTTAAAATTATTAAGTTAGTTTTTTCACCCTCCGTTATACTTTCTTTCTTGGTTCAATTTGATGAGCCATACTGAGAGCAATTTATATTTTGAAGTGTTGAAATTAGCGGAAAGAGGTAAGATTAATTGGATGATGGTTTATGATGCATTATCAAATTTTCCCCAAAGCCAGAGCGAAATATAATTTTTGCAGGTCATCCCGCTGGAGGTTTTATAACTGTAAGCATGCTTAAATATTAGTTGACTTTCGAATAAATTCATTTTAAAATTTTTGTAGCATTTTATTTAGAGATCCTGAGATTTTGTTTTTGAACCCAATATCAAAAGCTACTTCAATGATTTGAGGAGATAAAAATTATGTGCCGAATGTGCACCTTTTATTCAGTTTGTTTTAAAAAAATTGTAAATGTTCATAGATATTAAGTTACTAATAATTTTATTTTTTCATATCAAATGATTTGTGATGTATTGTTTTTATGATTTTATTAATCAGAAATCTTTTCTGTTGTTGTGTAGCCAATGTTTTAATTAAAAAAATTAATTTATTTCTTATTTGTAAATTTCGAAAGTCTTGTATGTATTCCGCAGTAATAATCTGCTAAAACTCTTTACATTTGAACATGATCATCATATGTGCTGGTTCGAATGACTGGAGGTGAGGGAGGACATGCAATCAACTGTGTAAGAGCATGGTTTTCTCTTCCTTCCGCATATATACTAGCTAATCGATAGAAAACCTTAGAGTTTCATGATCGATATACAATAGTGTAAATAGTGGTGTTAATTTAATAATAATAAGTAATATAATAAATTAATTTACTAAAGATTAAAATTAAGAAAGTATGAATTAAGTCAATGTAATAAAGAGTGTTATTACATCAAGTATAAATATAAAAAGAGACGTTTTCGAAGATGTTATTAAGTGATAAATTTCCTAGCTATACAAAAATCTTCAGGACTAGTTCTGTAGACTGTCAACAAATTGCAGTTCAAAGTTGTACTTTCAGCTATGGCGACCCTTCAATGATGATTCGCAATAGGAACTATTTTAAAATGGGATGTCGTTATTAATTTTTTCTGTGATCACAATGCTCTATTCCAACACTACTAAAATCACATCATATACATAAACCTCGTGTGAATATTAAGTGCATGCATATAAATCACAACACATTTAATGTCATTACTGTTAACATTTACTGTTAACATACACTGTTACACATTTAATATCATTACTGTTAGGATACTCCTAACCTAATAAGAGTGGAAGTAAAGATCGTTGCAAACATAGCTTTACGCTGCGATATTATTACACATTCGAGGGCCATTCTCATTACTTTTTAGTTTATATACAAATTTTTAAATATATCTAGACTATTTAAAATTAGATGAAGAAAAGAACAATCTATTTGCGGTCATATTGAATTGAAACTGAATAGTCAGATTAATTGTGAATCTCCATGCTTTATTTTAGTTACTCGTCAACTGCATTTGGTACTTTAAGTAACATGCAAAACATAATACAAGAAATCTAGCAAAATTAGGAGCATTTATGTCATGGGAAACGATAAAAAGAGAAAAAAAAATAAATGAAATTGACGTACATTGAGATCTACCTGTGCGTATGCACCATAAGCACCGAACTGGTTGAAAATGAAAGGATTGAGGAGGCCACCCATGTTTCCTGTCATCTGTTGCATCCTCCTCATTTGCCTTTCTTTTTCTGTGTCGGCGAACTTCACGACAAGGCTAGACGATGCCCCCTGCAAGAGAAAAAAGATATACAAACTATCAGTGTACCTTGAAATCGCAAACAAAAAAACGAATTCAAGGATATAAACATTCTAGGCATGTTTGGTCGAAAGCCTTGAGGGTTTAAATTAAAGGGATATAATAACCCTATACAGTCGAATCCGGTTAATTGGACCACCGGGTAATCGGACCAGCCGCTTATTCGGACCGAATCTTAAAGAACCGAAACAAATCCTATGTACATAAGCCTAATATTATTCGCTTATTTGGACCAAAATTCCGTTTAAACGGACCAAAGAACGTGGCAGGGAAGATGAAAAAGAAGCCACAAGTCGCCTGTGAACAGCAGGAGGTCCGAAAGGGAAAAGAACCAGCGAGATTTGAGCAAGCACTTTGTTTCTTAGAACGGGCAACTCGGTAGTAAGTTCTTCAAACGTTGACTGGAATTTGATAAGAACTTTTTTTATTGTGTTTCGCATGCTGAGTATCGTGTAGATAGTTTCGAAGAATTTGTTTGTAATTTATTTTTCAATGAATAAAGTTCATAAGCAACAGTAGTTCTAGTTTGTATGTTCGCCATACGCGTGTGCCGCACAATAAAGGTCATAATGACATTTTAATATGTTACGTATTGCACGTCTTGTCTTGTAACATAGGGCATGTTCGTGTTATCGGAACATCCAGTTATTAGAACCAAAATGATCGCGTCCCGATGTGATCGGATTAACCGGAATCAACTGTATTTATTTTTAATGAAATTTATATTTTTATTAAGTATATTTTATTTATGGAGTTTTTAGTACACCCTACTAATGCCTTTACGGAGACGTTGAGATGCATGCACAGACTGAAAACACATATAATACAGTTTTTTACTCAAACTATGTGAACCGACTTTTACTGAAACAGCAGTAATTTCAATCAAATCAAATCAAATCAAAGCAATTGTATTGTTTTTAACGAAACTAACCAGAAAATGGGACCAACAAAGCAATATTAGCATCTAATTAGTTTTGGAAAGTTACAGTAAATTTAAATGGTAGAATCTAAATATTTGCCGTTGTTGTTTCGAATAGCACTTGTCGTAGACAAGCTCGTTGCGAAGTCAGCGATTTTAAGCCGAAAGAGCATCTGTTGTAGCGCCAACTAGGGCCAAGACTACGTCTTAGCTACTAACGCATCACATTTGCTTCACCTTTTTACAGGGGAGGGGAGGCATTCACAGATAGAACAGATGAAGAACCTAGACTCGAACACAGGAAGTCCCGATCAAGGGGAAGACGCTCTAGCCGTATTCCAGAACGCCGACTCTAACTGTCTGAATAAACTGATTAAAATCGCAACGACGTTTTTCATAATTAATATATTTTTTTCTTATTTCATAGTATAAATTATGAACAGATCGCCGAGAACAGGACTGATTGATGTTTAGAAGCTTTATTTAAATGGGTTAGGTAATCCATTCAAATAAAGCTTCTAAAAATCAATCAATAGTTACAATAAATTCTAACTATTGATACCCCCTTTTTCAGATAAAGTCTTTTTTATGAATCTATTTTTGTTTGTTGTTATGGGGGCCACGAGATTGGAAAATGAATAATGAAATTAGACATCAGTTAATGAATAGGAGACATAAATTCAATTAAAAATGCAAATCTGCCAAGTTAGGAGATGGTTCAAATCTCACGTACTCTTGCATATCTTTGATAAAACAACTAATTATCATAAAAAGTGCTTTAAAATTTGGACTCAACGAACAATTCAGAAATCAGGTAATTATTGCTAAATGCACATCCACAACTGAACCGATGCGAACATACTGAGTTTTCAAGGCGGTTTCAAATCTAAAAGGCATAAAAAAAGTTTAACTTTCCGAATATGTCCGGAAAAGGAATAGACATAATTACTGGCAGTCTAAATTAGTTAATTTCACACATATGCGCGCGCAACGCAAGAACCGTGACTCCTTAACACGAAACCTGGGCGTCACGTCTGACTTCTTCTAAAAGCACTTCGGAAAATTCTTCCTTAAAAGTAGATCAGGAGAAAAATAATTACCAACTAGCTGTACTTGCTGCTGCCGATGCACTTAACACTTAAACAAAACTAATTAAAAACCAGAAGCTCTTAATTTAGATACTAAACAAGTCCTTTTAGATTAGATGAAGAAAGATGTAAAGTAATTCAGGAGTGCTTTTTTTTAAAGAACTTTCTTCTTACAGCCAATTTTGGCGTTGCATTTTCTCGCAACTAAGCCTGAATGGCATTCGAAATAGCACCAAGGAGATTGGATTAAATGAGGACAAAGTGAAGTGAAGATGGAAGATCCCCTCTGAGAGTTCCATCGGAGCTCATTATTTTTGGGAGAAAAGTTTGAATTTTTTTATTTTTAAGGAAATAGGAGTGGAAGGGGACGGAGCGCGATCTTATGTGTCAGGTCCTATAGTCAAGAATAGTGTTCTTTTAAATTATTGTAAGTGGGGATTCTACTACAGGAGCACACCAAATTCGAATAGAATAGAATAGAAAAGAAAGAAGCGTTCGTTAAAAGAGATGGTAAAAAAATATCGAATTGCAAGAACTATTTTCCCGAACATTTTTGTAGATATATTGTTCGTCTCTAGTTTCAAAACTGTTAGACTAAAGCCTTTGTAATTTAAGGATTAAATAGGAATAAAATGCACCTTTTTAAAGTACTATGTGCGTGGTTATTTAAATACAACAATGTGAAATCAAAATTACACAATTTACTTAAATAATTTATTAAAGATTAATGTCTAAAATTTGGAGAAAAGATTTTAAAATATTATTTTAAACAATATGAATGCCGATAACTTATATGATAACATTTAATTTATCAATTTATAAATCTTGATGTTGTTAAATTCAGAGAAATAACTAAAAAATCACATTTACTTAAATAATGCAAATTGCAATAAACATGCACGATTTTATATGCTACACTACAGGATACAAATATTTAGAAAGATTTAACATTTTTAAAAATAGTAAATTAGTAAAACTTCTTGAAAGTTCTTTAATAATTAAATGAACGAGTGGTAATAAGATTATCTAAAGAATTGGCTGTCTGTAAAACAAATGTTTTCTTTGATTGAATGAGGTTTGCTACGAAATGAAGATTATGAAGATAATGAAGGTTACATCACTCGGGAAATTTTGAATTATTTCAGACAAAAATTTACAAATAAAATTTTGAGTGTTTAATACAATTTAAATTGTATTCAAACTCGTGATCAAATCTTTCTGGTATTCAGTAAACTTGAATATTCTCGTGTCTTGATTAAAGTATGTAAGAATATTAAAGAATCTATTTTAAATTCAGACAAATTAGATTAAATAGAATTTGTATTATATAAAAGGATTTAGAGGTTTTCATATATTTACTGGTTAATGAATAATCATAAAGATATTTAAGATGAAAGTGTATAAGAAAAATGAACGTATCTTATTTCTTAGATAAAAAATTCTATTAATTGATTTAAATTGACTATATATTCTACTCATGTTTTTGAATACAATTCTTAATTATAGTTTTAAATTATTTAAACAGTTAATATTTTTTGACGAGTATATTCGTTATGGAAAAAGTACAAGATTTTAAGTTATGTTGTTTATTCTCAGGAGTGACAATTTGCAATTTGAATTACAATTATAATAAAAATTCATTCGAAAAATTTCAAAATGCATGAAATATTTAGAGGTCAAGTCGAAATCAAAAGAGCAAATAAAAGTTTATTAATAATTATAATAAAAAATCGCTTCATACAATATAATTTGTTTTTCTTAAATGTATAGCATCAAGAAGCAATTAGGCAACCATAAATTGTTTTAGTTTATTCAATAAGTGGCGTGCCTTGTAATAAATCTAGGATGCGGATCCTTTTGCATCATTTATCAATTAATCTTTTATGTTTCTTTTCGTCCATATGCAAAAATGTTAGTTTTATTAAATAAATAAATGTGATTATGGAAATAAAAAAATAAATGTCATTTCATTAGAACGTAATTTCATATTACACATACTCTAGTTTGAAAAGTATATTTGTCATCACGAAATTTTTGTGACACAATTTAAATACTCATTTTCCGAAATGGTATAAACAGTTTACTTTAAAAATGGCAAACAAAAGCTTAAAAGTAGATAAGAGTGTGTACCTGAAGATAATAACCTTACTTGATCATGAATAATATTATTTATTCACAGTCAAGGACAATCTGGATAGCCGAAAGAAAGAATTTAAACTTGGAAAGTTTTCTTTTTTTCATAAAGTTGACCATTGCTTTAAGAATATTTTGAAATTAAGGATTTAATATCCTATAAGCATAATTTGAAAAAAAGTACTTTGCCACAGAACTCAAGTTAAACAAAACAGCTAATTTGTCTTGTATTTCAGATGATGATACAGTGCTTCAATAAATTATACAGGATAAAGATTTGTTATTAATAATAAAGATTAAGAAATAAAAAAAAGTTACTGAATTTTATTCAGCATATCAAAAATTTTGTATTAATACCATTCAGTATGAGCAGTAATCATCGCTCGGGAAATATATCGTCTATTTTTTATTTATCTTCAAAAATTATTAACTGTTTGGTAGTCAACAGTATATATTTTCTGTTTCGATGCAATTATGAATTCTTCGACGTTTCAAACATCTGCAGCATAAATTTAGTTTTACAAATATCCCAAGTAAAATTCGAGTGGCATAACCATGGGGAAACGACGAAGCAAGGAATTCGGTACATCTCTGCTGTTTCGACATTCCGATGATTCATTAAGGAAATTATACCCATCATTGATAAGAGACATCTATCCAGCAGAAAAATACATTCAATTTTATTTCTACGTACCGTGGGATAGTTAGAAATTCGAATGTATTAATTAGAAATGTGTACAGACAGCCTCATGTCAGTAGCAGCTTCGATAAGTCATGTCCGTTTTCTCTCTAAGGACGTACCAAATCATACCACCGTAAATTATAGTAGAAAAATGGGCCAAAAATTCTCTGTCTTGAATGGTTTCAATAAATTATTACAAACAGTTTTTTTTACAATTTCAGTAAAAATGACAAATTTAGTAAATTACAAAATCACTATATTGTGATTTAGCCAGAATTCACCTTGAAACAATTGAACTTCGAAAACTGAATGTAATTCTTTAAACATTCATATTTTCTTCATTGTCATTTAGCCTACTTGCATCTCTTGAACTTGAAAGAAGTCACAGGTAGGGATTATAGTAACAATTGAAATTACTTACTCCCAACATTAAGAATCAGCGGATAATAGCATCAACAAACACAAGAGCACAAGTAATAAACTGAAGTTTCAGTCAATAGCCAGTTACAGAGCAGTTTTGCTAATGCTATTCAATGCATATTCGCCCCTTTTAAAGTCCAAATGAAGAGGTGCAATAAAGCAGAGTTCATGCAACGCGGATTGAGTATTAGGTAAAAAAGACCGCAACAAAGGCAGCAACAGAATGTACAGCTTCAACACCCTTCTTTGATGAAAAGTATATCTGGTATCAAATTTTTTAAAATTCTCTTTTAATCCATTATTGTGTTTTTAGAAGTTTGTTAAAGTTGGAAGTTTTTAGATATTTCCTTTTGCATAAGGATATAACTCACATGACTGGTTGTTTCATTGAATGCGGTTATATTGTTTACAAACAAGCAAGATTTCCTGTTGCCATTCGCAAAAATGCGAACAAATAAAACTTCTTAAATGTCGATTATGTCGATTCAAACCATCTTCTCATATTTCTTAAAAATCGGGTTCCAATTCAATTTTATTATCTAGTTCAGTAATTTATAAGTTATTTATTTCAAACTGATGCTTAAAATCCTTTAATACGGATGAAAATATTTTTACCTCTACTACAGCAAAAATAAAAATGTTTATTGGCATTTCAATGAATGAATATCAATCAATGCGTGTATTGGCATTAACCTAGAGATTCTAACCTCGCATATATAGATAATTGGGGGGGGGTGAGAATATTTACCTAAAGGGATTTGTTTGAAATATTAATTAGAATCTTAATTAATTAAAAATTATTCGAAATTTTGAATTTTTTTTGTGGTAAATTCAAATGTTACAGAATTAAAATGATTTTTACATCAACTTAATTAGTTTCTCAACAATATATTTTTTAAATTTTCCTACGTTTAACCAAATTTTAAAAAATATTATAAGCGATTTTACATTAATGTACTTTATTGAAAATTAAATCTAAATAATATTTCATTCTATTTTTTTCTATTGTTGAGGATCAAGATATACAACATAGAGTAATTCAAAATTTCATAGGTTTAATATAAAGATTTCATTAATTTTTTGAAAAATTTCTTGTATTTACCATTAAGATTTAATTTCAAAATCAAATGATGTTGAATATGGTTTAAAAATAAACTTTTATTGTTCTTTCCTGTCCTAAAAATAGGTGCATAAAGATACTGACAAATTCATAGCACAATAAAAACGATGGTCTAAGATTTCTAAAATAGTATCAACTTTATGTTAATAGAAATTTGAATTAAAAATATTTTACAAACAGAATCTTTAAGATTAATGTGTACAAAACATTTTATAGAAAGTTTTATCAAACAATAATCTTGGAGAACCAAACCAATTCGTTGTTTAGACCTGTTAAAAAAGAATTCGTTTCCTGTTAATAAAGGATATACCCTATTTTTATACCCGTATTGGAGTTGTAGATACGAATAATCATTCTCAATTTTAAGAAAAATCAGAGATCATTGCTATTCCTATTTCCACCCCATTTTTTTGTCTGCTGTCTTCAACTGAATATTCTACTCATTTGGCTTTAAAAGTCTGAGTCTGACATTTTTTATATTTTTCATCTTTCTTATTACTTTTCCAATTATGAATTAATTATTTTGATTTAAATGTTTTTCTGAAAAAAAAACTTAGTTTTAATGCACAATTTTTGATAATTTATACTTAAAGCACAATTTTAGGTAACCTGTCTTTGAAGCACTAGATTAGATAATTTATTAGGTTGGTGCGTATGAAATGTCGGATTCTTAAGTGATTGTAT
>JAPMOQ010006317.1:290094-324167 GCA_026543055.1 Argiope trifasciata | reverse complement strand
AAAAATCACACTATGTCAACATTGCATTAATACATACTATGGCAGAAACTGAATTTATACAAAGGCTTCGAGGATTATTAATTCACATTTTACAATAGACAATCAGAAAAAAAATATTAAAAAATAACTGAGAATATAGAAAATACTACTGGATTCAAATAAATAGCAGAATAAAAAAGGAAATAAATGTAAGTTAAAATAAGAAAATAAATTATTATAAATGTGTTATATGATTTGCAAAAACAAACATATATGACACAATGGGACTTGAGAAATTAATGCAAATGTAAGAAATGCCAGCTATTAGTATAAGTATTATAAGAAATCAATTCACAATAAAATATTACTTACACTTTTACTTTAATTACATATAGCTTTTTATTGTTTTAAAATTCAAGTGATAATTTTCTAGAAAAAATTCGAGAGGAAACAATTATAACTTTCTAAAATAAGATAATATTGAAATATTAAGTGCAGCTTTATGAATTTCGAAAATTTTTCTTAAAATATTGAAATAATAAGTGAATACTTCTTTTTGTGAGATATGTTTTAAACACATTGATTCGTAGAAGGATTTCCTGTGTAGAAGTAGAATTTATATTAAGAGATTTAATTTTGAAGAGGAATAAAATTTTCATGCAGATTTTGTTTGAAATAAAAATGTAAAAGCATAATTTCTTTCGAATATTATTTAAAAAATATTTATAAGAATACCTTTGTAAGAATAACTTAACTTTGTAAGAATAGAATTTCACATATTTTTACAGAAAATTAGAAATTTATGTGATGTATTTAATATTTAAAACTAAATAAAAAAAAAAGGTAGTTGATGGAGCATAAAAGAAATGTTAACATTTTGAAAACAACTTCACTTTAAGTTTGATTTTTATATGTAAAAATAAGGTTCTTTCAAAGCGATTATTTTTTTCCAGAAGAAAAATCTACACTGGCATCAATCAAATTATTTATTTACACATAAAATCAAAAACAAGCTGAAATTTTTAAAATATTTGCTTATGCCATTCATCATTTAAAATTGAAGTAAACACAATAACTTCGAACAAAAGAAACCCCAAAAAGGTTTCTATATATATCGATAGTCGATGGTACCTTGAAAATTTTATTAAAGTACACTAATTCCCATCAAAATTTCGCCATTTTTAAAAAGCTATCAGCTTCAATTTATACTACAAGCACAGCAATAAAAAAATCAAATAATGTCAACACAATGATAAATATTAGACATCAAAATTTCAACAAATAAATAAATATTCATTTCAAGGAAAAAAAAAAGATCTTTAAAAATGCACTTAAGCCAGTTTGACTTGAGAATTCTTAGGAGAGAGCAGGATGTAGGGGAAGGGAGAATCACATATTATGATGGATGAGGCCTGCGAAATATAATTTGAATTTTCAGCGTCTACATTTGCATGAGCTTTCTAAAAACCTTTAGATCTTCTTCGTTGATATAAATGTCCTCTTAAAAGTCGTCTGCGTTTGAGCGAGGGAGGTTCGGGGAGGGGGGGATCACATGAGTTTCAGGCGCAAGGAAAAGAGTAAACAAAGCGGAGTTGTTTTGTAACCTGAGGGAATAAATCAGAAGGCTTAATTTATTCTTTAAACATTTTGCGTCTTGTTATCGTTTGGTGGAAAGGGAAAAAAATTGAATTCCAAATTTGACGTCGTCTTGTATGTTTTAGAAAGCATCTTTTTTACATAGACCCTGGGTTTTTTTCGTAAATGATTTAAGTTAGAATTTTATTTTTTTCCTCATTTTATACTATTAAGTGCTTTGAAATATATGGAGGAAGACTACTGTAAAAAATTTCATCCCTACTGCTTGCTATTTGCACAATGTTTTAGTTTAATTTTCCTTTAAAATATTATTTGGCTTTCCTTTTTTGATTTAATTCAATGGTATCTTCTGAATTTCTATTCGAGTACATCTAAAATAAATCAAAATTGCATTTCGAATTTCTCAGACTCTTTTGGATGTTGAAAAAAAATATTAATGGTTAAATATTTATTAAGCAGATTTTTTTTCGAAATTATTAGAAAAAATAGTAATTGACTCATTATTTACAAAAAAGCATTTTACTATCTTACTGTTAGTAAATAAATACAATTTTCAGAATACGGGCCATCAAAAAGACGACTTACTCCAATTAACCACACTGCAATACAGTATTTTTAAACACTTTTTAACACTCATGTTTTGGATGACATATTCAAAATAATTCTAGGAGTCTTAAAATATCATGTTGTTAATATATTAACAGCCTAGTACATGTATTCAAAATAAATTATAAATTATTTTTTCTCTCTAGCTAATTTCTATTTCTTTTTCCTATTTCTATCGAGCATTTTGGAAGCGGTCTGCGAAAACTTTCCGGCTGTTCTCTAATAAATGTACTTTGTATTATTAACTTCATAATATTGACAAGCAATAGCCCCCAAAGAGAATATTAACACCCGATCTTTGGCGATTAATCACTGGAATGCAGTTAACACATAAATGACAGAGCTTAGTACTTATTTTAGACGTATATTTTCCTGATCGCTCGAAATTAAAATTAAGTCACAGAATCAATATCCAAATTTCTTTTATTTATTATGTTTTTGAATAATCACATTTATATACTTGTGAGCATACAGATCGATAAACAATAAACTTATTGTCGGATTTGTTCCAAATTTGGTATGTATTTATGTACCAAATTTTATTCATGTACTCTTCTTCGTATTGCAGTTATTGTGATAATTTACATTCGGATAGTTGGACAGACATACTTCAACCGAATGAGTTCGATCAAAATTTATAAAAATTTACAAATTTAAAATAGAGATCATATATCAAATTTCATTCGTCTTTCTCAAAACATTTTTACATAATCATATCACGAACAGACAGAGTTCATTCGAAAAATGTGGGATTTTTTTTGTATTTATGGGAAATTAGAAACATAGAGATTCATTGAAATGTCTCAAAGTTTTAGGTAATTATTGTATTTTCTCTTCTACATACACTATAAAGTAAAAATGTACATTAAATGGCCTTGCGGAAATCTGAAACGTGCTCAAAACAAAGAAATTCTTTCAAATTAAATATTTGAAATGAATTGAAATTTTTAAATAATAAGCAAATATTATCGATTCTTGTTTTCTCAGTTTTTTTTAAAGTAAATTTTAAGTTGTACACAAAAACAAAGAAAGAAACAAATGACGAGTTAAATAGATATTTGGATTAGAATTTACTTGCTTTTTGAAAATTAAATCACAATATTATCATTACGTAAGATTTTAAATCAAAACTTATTAATCTGATAAATTTAAGGAATATTTTTCAAGTAAATATTTTAAGAATAGAAATTCTCGATAAACAAAAGAATTCTCGAACAACAAAAAACAACATTTCTAACGGAATTAAAAGAATTTAAATACTTATATTTATAGCAAAAACGAATGTCATAAAGTTTCAATCAAATAGTTAATTAGTTGCAAAGAAAGGAAATTTATTTTTTAAATTCCTGGATTGTCCATAGTGTGCGAAAGAAAAAAAAAAGACGGAAGCGTCAATATAGTTTTTTCTTGCCAGTAGCTTTAGGTTATTAATAGATAATGATAGTAATATTGTAGTAGTTAATGATAATGATATTGTAGTAGTTAATGATAGTGATAGATAATGGGAAAAATGTCAAAAGTTTTGAGGAATTTCGATAAGTTCTGAATTATGTTTTCATGGAGGAATGAGGCCAACTGTTTTGTTATAGATTTTTTTTAGGATATTTGAATAATTTAAAAGTTATTTTAAGTTGAAATAAAGCTTAGTTTTGATCGCTAAATTGTATTATGAAATTATTTAATTTCAAAAAACAGTTTCATATTGATAATTAGCGCTTAATTTATTAGTAATGACATAGTTTTCAATCAAAAAGAGAAAAATAAATATACGCTTTGAGAAATCTCATAAATTCTTCAAAAAGTTAATCTCTGTTTTAAATAGTAAAAAATATGAATCAAATATTATGTTTCATTTCCGTAACTAGAAGAATAAAATACATTACATAGCTAGAAAAAAAATTTGGACTTTTAATGAAATGATTAACTATTTTACTGAATTAAAAATCACAAATTTGCAGAAATTTTTATATATTTTTATATTTATGATTATACAAATTTATGAGAAATTTATTAGTCAAAATTTACTATCAATATTTTATATATGTTAACATATTACTCAAGCAAGTTTTATAATATGCGAAATGATTTTAATTCTTAATTTATTGCTTAATTTAAATAAGACATTATAACAATTAGAAATTCTTGCCTAATTACATGGAATATATTTAATTATCAATAAAAAATAATCATTGTCAAATAATAAAAACGTTAATACCTAGTATCAAAAAAATAGGAAGCAATATATTGCAAATTTTCTTGAGTACAAATATTAATAGCATGCATACAGAAAAGAAAGTTAAATCTAAAGACAAGATATTTCAAACTTTTAAATAGTGATGTCTAGTACATTAATACAGAACGTCTTTCGTATAAGATCCCGAAATTTCTCCTTAATCCTTTCGGGTTGTAGCTATTATTTTTCTTATCCTTATATATAACTATTCCAAAGCCCCCAGGTTCAAACTGTCAGGAATGTCACATTTTGGTCAAAATTCTCAGCAACAGGAAGTGGTAGAGTAGGCACAACATCTTCAGAAATTTTACCCTCGAGCAGACTAACACAAAATAATATCTTTTCCATCTATCCATCATTTTCCAGAAATATTATCTCCTCTCAAAATTTTCTCTGGCGCCGTGAGAAAAGATAGCGAGAATTTTCTTGTATTTTCTTTACTCTCTAAAAGTAATTTTTTTTTCTTCTGCACCTTAATTCTTTCTTCTTAGTATTTTATCTATATCGCCTAGTGCACCTGATTTTTATCAGCCTAAAGTATTTTCACTTCCTCTTTTTCTCTTAGATGTGCATTAATTATTCAGTCGGTAGTTTTGAAGTTTTTTTTTGCATCATCTCATTTTTTTTATTTTCTACGACGAAAGAGAAATTTTCTTCTTCTTTTTGAAAAGACTCTTTTTGGAAGAGTCTATTCTTCGCTCGATTGGGTCTTAATCGCTTGACAACTGTCGGAAAACCTGATGAGGGGGTGTGTGGGAAACTCTTATCGCTTGAGAGAGGGAACCTCCTATTATGCAAATTTCTTAACCGTGAGGTGTTACATATTTATGTATTTATACAGTCCTAAGGGTAAAATCTAGATCTTTGGACGAAGTGCGGCAGAGGTAGAGTTTGGAACATTTGAATGATTTTGATTAGTGCCCTTGTCAGATTTCGGGGAAAAGAAATACTTTTTGCTATATATTTTTTTTATTTCTTTCGTTGTCTTCGAGGCGTAAGAAGAGTAATTATTTTTCTTGAAGTAAAACATTCTTTTAAGAAAATCCGTTTAAGAGGATGTTATTTATCTCATAGAGAACGTGCCGTTTCGCGTTCTATTGACATACCCCATTTATCTTTTGGGGCTTCTGATGTGATGGATGAAGATTTCGTATTTCACAGAATGATGAAGTCTTTTCGTATAGAAAGATGGACCCATTTAAAATATATTTACACTAAAGTAGAACAGGTTATCCAGATAGAAGCGTTTTATCATTTGAGCTGTATATCTACAAGTATAACAATAATTTAGAATTTTAATTTTGATGAGTAGGAAGAAATTCAATGACTTATAAGAGACACTCAATAATTTATACTCAAGTTTATCTTATATCAGTGTTACAGTTGTAAATATAAATTGCTGAACTGGTAAAGCCCAAAGTGATACGGTAAAATGTTAGTTTAGTTGCATTAGCATCCGTTTTGAAGTAACAGGGGTTATTTTGGGACGAATCTCCTTTGAAACGTCATGTGAAGTTTATAAATGGAAATAACAATTTGATATTATGCATTGTAGATTAACAATGACAATTATAAAAAATATTTTATTAAATTCAAATGGAAGTTTACATCGGACAAAATACAAAGTAATTTATATTTACTAATAATGATAAATAAAAATGAGAAATTAATGCTTCAAGTATTCTAGATAAAAAGTTTTCCTCAGCAGAAAATTTCAATTAATAGTAAATTTTATTTTGTAATTAATGACTGTAAGAATAAAATAAATTTTTACATGCTGTCCTATTTAGTTTGTGTCAATACTAATTCATACGCGGTTGTGTTTTAATTCAATGCATTATAAATATAGGTCACGTCTGCGTTAATTTAAAAGAATATTCTGTCTGAATAGCTAATGGAAATGATAGACATAAATATTAATGCACATGCTTCAAAAAAGGTATTTTTTTTTCTGGGGTTAAAAAACAGGAAAATTTTCTTTCCTTGTCGTCTGAGTCATACATCAATTTTCATAGCTAAAACTGTGCTTGCGTTTGACACATGTGAATAGCAGACAAACTTAAAATTTTTAACTTAACAAACTTAAAGTTTTGAATTTTTTTTAAAAAGCGAAGTTTTGCTCATTTGAGACACAGGAATCAGATATTAGGGAATGAGAGAGTACGCGAAGCTTCTAGTTACAGGTTTTATGCATATCAAATTTACTCAAAACTTCAAACTAAGAATAAATATTCAGGTTTTCTTTACAACCTAAATTTTGTGAATAGATGCGCATTCATCTAAAACTGCAATAAAATCTATTGTAAAATATCCATTTAAAAAAAGAATAGTATTACAGTTATATTTATCTTTAGAAATGTTTTTCTATAGAAATAATTTATGTACAAATTTAAGAAAACTAAACATAAGTATGCTTTTTGTAAAATTTTCCCGAAAAGATAAACTGTAATGCGAATATTTAAAAAAAATTCTTTCTTTAGGAGTAAGGCTTGGAAACAAAGTTTCGAAACATACTTTTATAATAATAAGTATAATATTTCAGAAAGTATGCGAATTTTATTTTGTAATACAAAGCGTACTTTAAACTCTTTTATTTCATTCTGTTTAGTGAGTAGATTCGTTGTATTTCACTAAGATTACAATAATTTATTTACTCTTCGTATATGAGGAAGAAAATATTTCTTTTTCTTTCTTTGAAAAAAAAATATCTCTAATCTATTTCTCGCACAATCTATACTCTATTATTTTTCGCACCCCGCAAAAATTGAGGAGATTGGACAAAACATAAAATTCCTTGCATGGCGTTGCCATACAATAGTTACGAACATGGCGTGAATTTAGTACTTAGTACCTACATTTAGCATTTTCATAGAATCTATCGTGCAATCCTTGGCTACATTTTTGATGATTAATCCTTGACATTGCTTTGGTGATCCGGTTAATAGTATCTAAAAATCGAAATTTGCATTTCAGATACATTTTTTAATTAGCAGAAAATTTCATGCCAAATTTGATATTTTTAAGTCATTGAGTTTAATGTTTCTGAAAATACAGATTGATAGATACTAAACCTCCTGTTGAATTTGAAGCAAAATATAATTATTCTATACATCATATACTAAAAAGTGAAAAATTAGGAATTTTTATTTGTGAAATTCTATTATAGTAGATAGAATTCTGTTCTTCAAGTACAAACGATTGGGTTTGAAGCAAAATTTTAAATACAAAGCCAATGTGTTCGTATATATTTAAATTTTATTCATGTGCTAAGATATTTGAAACAAAAATGCAACTTTCATATAAACATATCCTATATCTTAAAGTGCGGAAGCCATTTACTTAATACGTTCATTTGGAAATAAATATAATAATTAAGAAAGAATTTTAGAAAAATTTAGTACCACAATATTAAGAATTTAAAGTTTAGTATGTGTTGAGGATCATTGATGGTGAATTAGAAATGTAAAAACATTAAAATAATCTTGTTTTTGATGTGAATGTATATATGAGAACAGCCTAAAATGAAGGCTACTTTTGTAAATTTAATATTAATTATAATATTATTGTTTCTTTTTATTCCTTAAATTTCCTCTCAACATTTTTTAAATATTACTATTTCCTTTTCATATTGGATGGTAAAGAAATATTTTAAAGGCATGTTTTTCATTTTATTGTTTGTTAGATTTATCTTCCATTTCGTTTTGAAGTCCTCAGAGCCCTAGAATTTTTCAATTTGCCCAGGCGTTTACTTGATCATTAACACCCAGGCGTCAGGATAAAAAGGTAAAACTACGTCAGTTGAAAAATATTACTGCGGTGAAATAAAAAAAAAGATGCAAACGTGGATTCATTGGCTATAACCAGCGTGTAAAGACTTCTTAATTATCCCAGCAGGGGGCGCTCGAAACAATTACGTCGCCTTAAGCACCATCATGCTAAAGAAATAGCATTTACGATCTTTTTTTTTCTTTCTGCCTCCCATTGTTCGTCTCGTGACTTCCTCCCCCGTTTTTTAGCCCCTCTCTCTATCCTTTTCAATTTTGCTTTATTTTTTATAAATTCTAATTGGACTGAAGCATTTACAAGAGGATCAAAAACATGGTCCCTATTGGCCCTAAAGTGAATGAGAAACAAAGAAAAAATTATAAAAAAATACTAAGGGTAAAAGAAAAAAGAAGAAAAAAAATTGCTAAATTACCCCCAGCTTTCTACTTTCAATTAAATGCCCTCGAGTTGATCACGTGTCCTATAATTGAAATGCCTAAAACTTTTCTTTCCCCCTAATTTCCTCCCCTATTCACTCGCAAGGGATTCTGGGCTCAAAAGAGAGCGATAACACAACCCCAAATCATTAGCATATTGATTCGGGCGCACTTTGTGAAAAAACACGTTTTAATTGACTTAAAGACAGGAATTCTAATTTCCAAGGTTGTTCTTTTTTAGATTAAACACGGGATCTAGCAAAAAGAGGTATTTGATAGACTTCGTGTGTAATGCGTTTTTTTCCCTTACTCCCAACACCAAAACTATATCCGTTAAAATGCCAATAAAATGCAAATTGAAAAAAAAAGGGAGAGGGGAATCTAACACTGGAGTAAAGTTCAATTAGAAACATCTATAGGGCTTATCAGTCGAAAATAATAAAGCATTTTTTAATTAATTTCTTCAGTGATAGACACCGGTGAATAATTTCTTTTCTATTTATTTTTTCCCTAGATGAATTATTGACCTTATCCCAGAAGAAGAATAAACGAAGGCAGAAGGTGCAGTCTTAACAATAAGTAATTTAATAAGGCTTCTTACTTGGCAGTGTCACTGTTCAAGACTGGCTGGGCCACTTTTGGCTGAAAAATGCCCGGGACCTAAAGTCAATTTATTTGCCTTTTTTTTCAAAAAGGGAGGGCATCTTTTGCAACCCTGGAAGTTAATCAAGGCAGGTTTAATTACTCAGTGTGTAGATTTAACTCACGTTCCCCCTGTAGTTCTGTTGTAGATTGGATAAATAAATTTTGACTTAAACGGCTAAAAATTATCTCTGATTCTGTGCATTAAATGTATATTGTTTTATTAGTTTGTAGAATAATTTAAATAATTTAATTTCAATATTATTGTAGAGGATTTTTAATTATTTCAATGTTATGATTGATTAATTTCATTCTTAATCTTGCAACTGCGTGCATCAGCAGTTATTTAATTAGTTAGAAATTAATATATTCTTTATTGCATTTCACTATTTTTATCTGTTTTTAGTTAATATAATTTTCCTCTTTCATAGTGTTAAGGGTATTGATTAATAGAAAAATGGTAAAAAAAAAAAAATGCCTACCTGATATTCTTCGTTATATTACGTAGCATCAACTCTCTATGTTAATTAAGTGTACGAAAAAGTTTTAAAGAAAATTTCCATTGATTTACTTCCTAATTCCAATTGGATTGAATAATTTCAGCTTATAATAAAGAAGAATATGTACATATGTGTGTGTTAGCGCTCTACAGGCTAGTCAATTTGCCTATATCAAATTCGGCAGATATACCTTGAGTTGTGGGAATATCAAATTCAGAGCGAATTTTCTAGATTTTTATTAGAATTGTAATTAATTAAAAATCATACTAGATTTTGATGATCTGATAATTTATCTGATAATCTGACAATTATTTGATAATTTTGAAATATCATTTTTCCAGCCGAAAAATGATTATTTTACTTTGCTTGAAAGTAAAAATGAATAATTATTCAATCATTATTCAATGGCAGTTTTACTGCTGTAAAATTATTTAGCATAAATTTAATTAACTTTTAAAGATACCTTTAAGTATATTTAACTACAATATTTACATTGTTAAGAACAAAACCAAAAAGGGCTCAAATTTTTTTTTCTGTATTTCTATTCTATATTTCTTTTTTCTATATAATAATATTTTCTCTAACTTTCAACAACAGATTAGATTGTTGTCCAGAAATTTGAATCATTTTCTTTGTTTGATCAACTATTTAATTATTATTTTATTGTTGAAAGCTTAAAGAATTCGGATTCTGTTTAACAATTGTGAGTTTATAAGACGAAAAAATGATATTTCAATATCGTGGAATTTAGAAATTGGAAGAATCGAATAACAATCTTTTTAACCCTTTTGCTGCTTATCACGGGATTTCCGAGGATTGACAAACAGCCCTTTTTCTATAGCATCCTAAGTTATTCTCAGTTTAGAGTGTTTATTTTTACGATGTCAGTTTATTACATCATATTATCATCATCATGTAACATACAGTATTTGTTAAAAATATTTGAACTTATTTGCAAGCATCGCATCCAAATAGTTATTTTAAAGAAATAGGCAGTCAAACGGCTAATAAAGTTATGATGCTATGGGATATGCTCATTAATAAGGTACATGGGCACAATAAAGGAGCCTTGTCAGGTAATTAAAATTAAATGGTCAGATAATTTGATTCAATCATGGAATGAAGTTATATTCAAACAACTTATTTGAAACTAAGCATAAACATTCTCTATATTGTTATATACTGGTTAGCTGAAATGACCAGATATATTAGCTATAAATGTTTCTCATATGTTTTAAAATTTAAATACAAAAAATTTGACATAGATAAGATTACCCCTGCAATAACATGGTTTATATATTGTGCCTGTAATGGGAAAGTAAGGCATGGATTTTATAAATATTAAAGCATGGTTATTAGAGAAACAAATATAACGGCTCTACGGGATTTGATAACATAATCCCCTATTGATCAAACAGGGGATTCTTGAATTAAATTACTGTAGAAGGCGTACAAATGGGCTTTTAGAGAAAGTAAGTACAATTTTCTTCCTTATTTTGGATAAAATTCTTTAGAATTTTTTATATAATCACCACCATCGTTATTTTCATAATAGGTGTTATTTGCATCTCATTATAATTAATAGAGTCAAAGTGATCCATATGGAAGAAATAATATATTAAAGAAAGTAAGAAATAAAATAATCATGCGGTTGATGGAAATTTAAAACAAATTTTTCTATATTCCATTTGTTCATCGAACGCTGAAACTAACAAAATTAATTCACCCAGACAGTATGTTATAACTTCTTATAATGGTATTTATCGTAATTAAATAATTCTAAAAATGGTATTTCAAATGAATTATTTGGTTTTCAAAAAAAGATTTCATCAAGTTCGTACTATTTAGCCAAGCTTTTGAATAAAATAACCAAAGCAACAACACATACATACATTCATAATGGAACATTCAAATTTATGTTTTGAAAGATTTTTTAAAAATATGAAGAAAAATTACAATACATTTCCTTGCTTTTTAAATATTTTAAAGATAGCGCTTCATCTGGAATATAGTAAATGCTTAGTATCGTAATCCACGGAAAAAATCACAATTTTTTATAAATGGAATGGGTTTTTAAAAAGTGCTTTTTTGGATTATTTATGCAAATTACGTTTGTTTTTCTGAGTTGGTTGACACTACACTTAATTTTATCTCAATTACTTGTTAGTTTATTTTTTTAAAACACACAGCACAAAATCCATTCGCATAAAAAAGAATATTTAAGAGAAACACTATTTTACTAATTAAACTTTCTTTACAGTATACTTGTTTCAACGTTTTATGAGATTTCGTTAAGTTATTAAACTACTGAAATAACTTTTAATTTTGCAAAAAGTTGTATTTCAAGAATTGCTTTTTTCATTCTGTAAACATTTAATTCCTTTATTTCTTTTTATTTATGTAGTAGTTTAAGGCAGATTATTCGATGTAAATATAAAAGACAATATTCAAAGAATTTCAATTCTAATAATAATAGATTTACAGATTTAACTTTAATAACGTTTTAAATAAAAACTATCAATGGAGATAAAAAAATGCATGAAAGTATTTGGTTACACTTTCAGACTTTCACAGTACAATCAGCAAATTCATGCACAATTTTAAATGTCCCTGCTATGTAATTATAATCTATAATAATACATTCAGGTGCCAAGTATCTGCTTTCATATTTAATTTCAGAATCAATAATGGGGAAAATTAATACACTCATTTTACTCATTAGTTTCATTCAATTAAATCACAGACAGTACATTCTTTTTCTGTGATTTAATTGAAAGAAAGTATATAGACATAGAAAAAAAATTTGGGAAATGCATACCACAATTACAGAACTATATGATGATTGAAATTGCCAAATAGAGAAATTTTATCTTCACACTTTTTGGTTGCTGTTAAAACCGACAAGAACCGATAATTTATCAGACAGTTACATTTTTAATTATATTTTGATTTTATAAGTCTTAAATTCATTAGGATGGCTTGGGTTATACAATAAACAAAAGAGAAGTAATTCAGTGAAAAAATTCGACTTTAACGTCTATCAATTTTTTTAAAAAATATTTTGCTTAGGAAAATGATGAAAAGTCCAAAAAAGAAGTTATGTATAAAAAGAAGTTATTGGAAGAATTTGAAAATAAAAGCACTTCTTAATTTCCGTCTATGGTTAAATGACGGTACAAAACCTTTCATTACACTTTCACACCACAGTACTTACAAGCATCCAATCCTTTCAACTCAAACTGATTTCATATGTATCAGGTACGACAACGGTTAGATCATTTGTGATATTTGGTTCTGACACGCTATCCGAGGTTGAAGACTTTGTCATCAGGCTATTGAGCCTGCGTTAATTATTAGGGTGATCCATAAGTTTTTTTCCATTTCTAATATGAAATGAATACTTAATATTTACTGCTTTAGATATTATTTATCTTCTTATACAAAACCCTTTTGTTCCATTACCTTCTTTCATCTCAAGAAGCCTCATCATGTCTATCTTCTAAAATTGTTGTATTTTGGGCAGGAAATAATCTTTGAGGTGCCCTTTTAATTTGCGGATGGATTTAACCCTTTCAGGGGCGGTGACATACTCCATATGTCACCTTTTTACAATTTTTTTAAAACTAGAAAATCGCGTTGAAATAACTACATAAAATTTCCTAACGTTTTTTAAGTCTTTATCTTGCCACTAGACGGCAGCACGAGTCTTAGAAAGTATTCTGTTTCCACACAAAAAATTCAAGATGGAAGCATGTTTTCATATGATGTAATTTGTCTTCATTTTATTCCGATAAACTTTATTTTCGAATTCAAAAAGCTCATTTTTTTGCGTCATTCATGTTAAAAAGCGTCATGAATCCCTAAAACTGCTTTCATTTCATAAAAATACCTTCTAATTACGAGTTGCATATTTGTGAATTCGCTCCAAAACATGTTCTAGATGCGCGGTGACATACCCAGTATGTCACCTACCCCCCAGCCCCCTAAGGACCTTAATTTTTTTAAACTGTAAATTACATGTCAGTAATAGGATATAATCAGATTTAAATAATTGTTTCGAAAAAAAAATCATTTTTGGCATAGTGCCCCTGAAAGGGTTAAAGCACTTAAAGCGAAGAAAAGTTTTTAAATAGAGAGAAAAATAATAATCAGATGGCACAAGATCAGGAAAGTAGGCAGGATGCGAAAAGGTAAAGTCTTAAGGTCTTCTCTCTTACGGCAAATGCAGTATGTGGTTTCACGTTGTCATAATGAAAAACAAAGCTTCGCCTATTCATTAATTCTGGCCATTTTTTGGATATGATAACATTCAGTTGATACAGTTGATTACGGTATTTTATAGAATTTATTGTTTCCCTTTGAGGAAGGAGTTCATAGAAAATTACACCTTTACTGTCCCATCAAATAGACAAAAAACTTTCTTGGAGTGCAGTCATGGCTTTGCGTCAGTGAACGCCAAATTTAGTTTTATTTCATAGTAAATTTATTGTAAATTATTTTTGAACAAGAACTTCGTCGATAATGTTGTAAAACAATATTACGTACGGATGTTCTACAATATCGAAAATTTTGTTCAATGGGTTACCCATTTTTGGTTTTATAATTTTAAGTTATAAAATATATTATATTTGCAGGAACTAAAAAAAAATTTACTATCTAAAATATTTAAAAAAAATTATTTTTCATATTTAAATTATATTATAATAGATAACGTTATGTTTATTTTAAAGAGCCCGATATGTATATTTAAAAACAATGCAACTGAATTAACGGGCTGGTAAAATTTTCTTTTATAAATTTATTTGATATAGCCTTTACAAAGTTCGTTTTAATGGCCCAGAAGAGAGTCTAAAAATATTGTGAACATAATTTTTTTATACTTTTAAAAACATTTAGAAAAGGGCAATTTTGATTTATGAGAAGAATTTTTTTTTTAAATCAGTTAAAATATTTTTTTGCCATTTTATGTAATTTTCAGTGAAATTCAGAGTGTGAACTTTGCTTTATACTGTAATCTTCTTCAGGCATTTTTTAAAATCAAAATAAAGCAAGGAAAAAGTTTTCGATAAAAATGAGAAGATAAATATTTTTTGTTTAAATACTTTAAGACCATGAAGAAGTTTTAAGGAAGACCATTTAAGGAATTTTTAATTCTTTTGATAAATGAAGTATATGAAATCATCTAAAAGGTGGAAGGAGAATGTTCTCCGAATAAAAGAAATATTATTGCCTTATTATTATTCTAAATACTTCTACATCTAATTTATGATATGAATCAATAAAAATAGAGAGTTTTTCAATTTAAGGGTTCATGCAGAATCAAAGAGATTCGAGAAAATAGCTTATTTTTAAAGTTTTATAAGAATTTTCTTTCATATGTAGAACTTATATTGTTTTAATAATATTTTGGTCACAAATTATAGATATTTGGTCTTATCATAAGAATCTGAAATAAAAATGTTACAATCTTATTGTAATTTCTTAAACGTTTTAAAAATTTTTATTTTTTATTTGCAAAAATATCTTCGTAGAAAAATGAAGTTTAAAACAAATATACTTTAAAGGATGTGAAGGTGCTGCACGGAACATTTCATCTAATTTTAATCGATTAAAAATAAATATAGCCTCTAAATGTTTCGGTAATACTTTCCGAAATATTATTAATCAAAAATACATTTACACCATCTTAAAAAGTTCAAAAATTTAGTTGTTATTAAATTTTTTTCCGAATTTTCGCAATTTAAAAGATATTATTTTATACAATATTTAACAATCAACCGCCTTTGACAACCAATTTATTTTCTCAGATTATTGATATTTTAGGTTGTTAAACTTTTAATATGGAATGTATTGTTTTAAAAATTGTATCTTATTGTTCTATAAAACTGAAAAATACATAAATAAAAATTACTGATTCATTTATTCACTATTTTGATATCAGTGTTTTAATTTAGGGTACAAAATAACTTCATACAATTTTGCTTAATTCTTTAAAATGAATAAAAAACTTCTTTTTCAAAAAGCGTATGCATGTCTTATTGATGTTCAATTTTAAAGATATGCTTCTTATATTCTATTTTTAAATTTAAATAAATTCGGTTTTCGAATTTTCTTTCAAAATAGATTTACAAAAACAAATTTTGTAACCTGTAGTTGTATTTTTTGATGCACAAGAAATGTCGTAGCATTATGTATGCAGAAAAAAGGAAAGACTTATGATTAAAAAAGAAATTGATGATCTGAAATATTATAATATTGTACCAGCAGAAATTTCTATTATTATTTTAGCAGTAACTTCCTCATTGACATTATTTAATTATAATTTTCTCAAATGCTTTTGAATAAAATAAAGGAAATAAGATTAAATTATTCTCATTCAATTTCGAATGATTTTTTCTTTGGAAAAAAGGTGAATTTCACCCCTTTTCTTCCTGGAATATGAGTCAGCAAGAATGCAACCACGCCTTCTCCAGACCCTTGGTTAAAACCAGAAGGTCCACAGAAAAAAAAAAGAGATGCCATAACCTAGATTCAGGACGTATTGCGTCACATTTTAAGAAAACGTTTATTCGGATAAAACGCGACGTTTTTCTGTTGAATCGCACCCATACCCAGTCTCACACGTACGTTGATTTTATTATCATTTTTTTTGCCCTACCTCTCCCTTCTTATTTTTGCCATACAAGTGCGCCTTCCACCGAAATATATTTATATAAACTAGACGTCAGCAAAAAATAAAGCTTTGATCTCATTGCTTACAAAAGTTCCGGTATTAAATTTCCGTCTTTTTTTCTTTTTTTTTCCACTTTGCTTGCGACGTGAATTTTTTTCACCACCTCCCCCACTCCCTGCTATCTTTTTAGATTTTCTTTTCCTGGTTAGGGATCTCCTCAAAAAGAATAATTTTTTTTTTCTTCTTCAACTATTTTTATACGTTTTGTTTTTATTTTCTCACACAGCCTAAAAGTAGGATTTAGTTTTGTACTTTTTTGTTTTCTTGTTTTTTTACCCTCTGTTCATCTTTAAAGCTTCTCCTAATTAAACGAAACTTTGCTTTTTTTTCTTTCTGGTACGCTTAAAAGTTCTTTGTGTCATGCTTTAAATTCGTATTACTTGTCTGAATCCCTTTTGATCGAATTCCAACAGAATGAATCATTAAAAAAATCCACAGCCTGAAATTTATCAGTTTTTTTTGTTCCACTAAAGTAGAATTTGTTAAAAGGCTATAAACATTAGTTTCGTTTTTTTTGTTAGTATCTATCAAAGGTAAGACTGTTAAATTATTAAACACGGCTTCTAATTCATTTCCTTAAAATTTTAAAGCAATGTGTGTATAGGTAAATATAGAGTAAAGAATGAATTTTCGATGCAATACTCTTTGATAATGTATACAAACGATGACAGATGTCATTGTATTTATGTCATCAAAATATAAAACAAGGAAAGTAAATCGGTGATTAAATAAAAATCTTAAATTATGCTGGATTGTAAGTCAAAGTTTTATCTATGCAAAAAAATTATTTCGATGAAAATATTTCAATTTAAAATAATTTTTTTATGACTTGTTTAAAACATTCTTAAATTATAGCATTCATTATGTTTTTAGAAAAAAGCAGGGAAAAAAATTTGGTCTGATGATGAATGTAATTTACTGTTTCTTTTTGTAACAATTAACCAAATTATTTTCAATTTGATTTTTATACTTGCATCCTCATCTACTTTGTCATGATAATAAATGAACATTGATGTCATGTACTTTTTCAAATATTTTATCTCTCTGCATATTATTATTCCAAATAATTTTTCAAAATCAAAATCTCTGTAAATGGTTTCATCTCAATATCATTTCTTATATGTTTATAAATTATGCACACAATTATTTTTTTCCTACTGTAAATGTTTTGGTATTTTAATAAAATTCATATAACATGCGCACAAAACCAGAATGGTTATGGATACGGAGGTATAAGACAGCGATCTGTTCTGTTTCAACTCGTGAAAAAAATCAATGATAAAAGTTGGAAAAATGCACTGAGACTTATTTTACAATATATTTGTTTTGGAAAAATAAGTTATCTGAGGTTAAAAACTATATATCTATTGTAACTAATAAAAGTAGAAAATGTATATGTAAAAATAAAAATCATGTATAAATATATATATGTATAAATTAAGTTAAATATTATGCATAAATTCCACCCAAAAATTAATTATCAGTAATCTTTTTGCATTTTGCCTTTATAATGATGCATGTTATATTGGGTTGCTATTTCAAAGTTTTATGTGTTACGAACGGAAATAAAATAATGATTTTCAAAAAAGAAAACAATTAATATATAGGTTTTTAATATTTTAAAAAATTTATTACAGAAAAATATATAGGCTTTATAAAGAATAAAGTTTAGTTTGATGACGCACATTTTTAAATAACTACTCTAAGTAATAACATCCACAATTATTATTATTTATATCAGCGTTATTTTTACTACTCATATATTAATTATTTTTATTTAACTCCCAAGTATTTTTTACAGAATTTCTTTACTTTTCTAGAAATTTTCTCAAAAATATTAAAATTTTGTTTCTCTTTCTTTTCCATTTCGATCGAATTTCTATGATATAATTCATAAGGGGAAAAAACCGCATTCAGAAATGTATTAGCTTATTCCCCACTACTCTAGAGACGTAGAATTAGTTATTAGCTTATAAACCTTTTCGTTAACTATTAAAGATAAGAGGCTAAATTATTAAACACCGCTTATAATCTTTTCAGTAGAAAATTTTAAACGACGAATATTTAAATAATCACTTGGGTGAATGAATTTTTGATGTCGATAAATATATTTGCCAAAAAAAATTAAAGAAATTCTTGTTTTTTAGCAATATCTGGCAACTTAAAAATAACTAAAAACATGAAAATCCCTATTTGAGAAAAAATATACTATCATTTATAGCTATAAGGGTTTGTTTTTTCTGTATTAGTTCGAAGAATGAGTAACTTGATTATTTTTTTCCACTGCTGGAAGTATGTAAGAAAGGTAAAAATACATTTACAGGGAAAAATTAGCGAGTGCGTTAGAAAATAATCTACCTCAAGTACCAATTTTTTTTTCTGTCCTTAGTGCAAGTTAGTTTCAATTATAGTTTTAAGTACCTAATCTCTCAACGACTTCTATTAACATAATCTTTAATTACAAAAAGCTATGCTTAATATGACTGTAATGAGTTAAATTCAAACTATCGTTTTGTTCTTAGAGATTCCGTGGCCATGTTTGTCTTTTAGTCAATTGCATTTCATTTCTATTTCGCCCAAATAGTTACCGTTAGATTTGAAAACCAAAGACTTGTGGATTAGCAAGTTCACATAATTCAAGAACAAGTTGGAAGAGTTTGAGGTCCATAAATGCCTACGCATCGCGCAACATAAGTGAACAGCTTTAAAACAATTCCACGATTTGATGCCCGCATATTCGATGCTTGGAATAGTCTTCGAGAATGCCACAGTGAGGTGAAGAAGCTGGGATATCGAGCCCTGACAATCTTCATGTCGACATATTCTTGTGAGCAAGCGTTCTCTTTCATGAAAATAATGAAAAGTAAATTTAGAAATAAATTAACAAATAAAAATCTAGAGTCGCGCTTGAAACTCAAAGCAACAAGCTATAAGCCAAATTTAAGCGAACTTTCAAAAGGCATGCAATGCCAACGCTCCCATTGATCTAACAACATACATTTCAATTTTTGTACGAGTAAAGATTTATCCGTATTTAGAGCCGTTTATTTTAACTCTGATATATATAAGCAAATATTATAATTTTAAATTAAATATTTCTAGCGTTTCTTTAAAAACTGGAAAATTTTGTAAATTGTTGCATTTGGCTCTCAATAGGTTACCGATCTTTGATTTCGGATACAATCTGCCTCAAGTATCAATTTTCATTTTCCTGCCTTTTCTTTGATCATTAAAAAATTTGAATGTAGCTGAAATATTTTTTTAGCCTTCAATAATAATAATTAATATATATAATGGTAAGATCCAAATGTAAAAAAACATACGTATTTTTTCCAGGACAAATATCATTTGGTGGGAGATGAGAAGAAAGTTTATAAAATATGTAGTTAAAGCCTACATTAGCTTTTTTATTCACTTAAATTAAATGATACAAAGAACCTTCATATGTTGGCTCACGCAATCGAGAGTCGTATTTATATGAGACTTCTAAGGCGACGTCCGCACGTGAATGGCGCAGAGAAGGGCTGTCAAAACCATATTAACCTATCCAATAATTAACACCTGATGCAAATTACCGCTTATTACTCGCTCTGGTGAGCCCTGTGTCGCGAAGTATCAATCTGATTGGTCCTCTCTGACGGGTGACAAAGCATGAATATTCGTAATAATGGAAACCTCTACCCTGTCGTCTGGACGTCTGGCAGAGCGCATGCTCTCGCTTAGATGAAAGGTGCTCTTGCGTCCCGAGATGGAATATCACACATGAACCTTGCAAGAATAGGGATAGGAATCTCAAGGGGTTTGGATGCCTTTAGTACTCAGGGTTTGAGCATCTGGAGCGATTAACCTTTGTGTTGTAGAGAAAGGTGCTTGTGGGATAATTATCATTTATCAGAAATGATTGCAGGGCCAGTTGGTGGTTGTTTGTCTCAGATAAAATTTTCTGTATGCTCAACAATAAATTAAAATTTAACTATGACCATAAAACTGTTTGAAAAATTTTAATTTAAATTACCTTAGAGTATTTTAATCCAACATCTTTATAGAAAATAACAGTTAAATATTTTGAAATATTATATTTATTAATATAATGTTATAATTTTAAATATGCCAATAATTTGATCTTTTATATGAGATCTAGCCCTACTTTGGTTTCAAATACTTCCTTTGAACAATAAATAAATTTGAATTATATTAAAAAAAAGAATTTTACTTGAATATGTTAGGTCATGACCTGCCCTGTTTAGCGTAGTTTAGTTATATTAACATCCCGTTGTAAAGCAACACTAAGACTATTTTAGGACTGACTTCGTAATTTTGTTCCACGGTCAAATGGTAAGGACGATATCTGAACTGGTACCCTCCTCTTCATGTCACTTCACACCAGTGGGAGGACATTTGGTCTAACAGATTTAACGTGCATGAGACCCTTCAAACGACTGTTCTTCGGTGGAATCAAGTTTCGAACCTGAAACCCTCCTACCTTACCACTTACCACTAGGCTACCTCGGCCTTGACTCTGCCTCTGAATTTCGAAATGAGTAGGGAAGAATGTGTTATTTTGATCAAATATACTTTTGGACATTTTTGTTTGTACTGGCTACTGACAACAAAATTTGAGAGTTTTTGCATTTATCGTAAAGATTAATCAACATTATTTAATTTAACTAGTTACTATTTTAAAGAAAGGCTTAATTTAAAACATAAAACTGGTATAATTTCATTACTGAGATGTAAGTAAATATTACATGTCGAAACATATTTCACAGCATTAATAAAAAAAGGATGTTACTATAAGTGTATTACAAGAACAAATATTCTTATTTTATGCAAACCTCTTCAAAACCAGAAATTCCTATATGCATTAAAAAAGAAGCTAATTATTATTACTAAAAATATTAGTGCTTAATTTTTCTCAAAATTTTGTTCAATGACTTTGAAGAGTTGGAAATTTATGTTCTGAAAATGTTATTGGCACAATTTTAAGACTCAATTTATCAAGGCAGATAGTTAAAGAAATCTTGCATAGGGAATACTCGTTAGTTATTGGAATATCCCAATAATTAATGAAATAAAAAGTTACAAAATGTTTAAGAAAATATGAAAATCATTGATATTATATCCACTTAAATATGAGAATATATGCCTGCGTTCTGGCACAGGGGTAGCGTATCTTCGCCGTGATCTGGGCGTCCCGGGTTCGAGTCCCGGTTCGGGCATGGTTGTTACTCTGTGTTCTCTCTGTGAGGCGTGTGAATGTGCTCCCCTGTAAAAGGGGTTGTGCAAGCGAATGTGTGTGTCATCTTCATTTGAGCTACAAATCAGACTTCTGCCCTCTGGGTGCTTTTGGGTCTTTACCCTCAGAAGCTAGAGCACCCCCTTTCCGTGGAAACACGAACACGACATCATCATCATCATCATGAGAATATATATATAAATTCATAATAAATACATACATTCATTAGATCATCCGTGTATATCACATCACTATGTAATCATTCATAGTGATACGATATAATCGGATACACAATAGGGATGAAAGTTTCCGTTGGTCACTTAAATGCAGATTACTAAAAAGAAAAAATGGTGCATTATTTTGTTAAACGAAATTCTAACTCTCTTGTTATTATTTAAAATAAAAAAGACACAACAAAATACTACTTGATCCTGAAATATTCAAATGCAAAACAATGTATTTTTAAAAATGTAAGGATGAGAAAAGAGAGTAAAAAAGGTGTGATATTTACTTTACTTACGGGCATTGTTTGGCTTCCGTGTAACGCTCCGATCGCAGCTTGTGCTTCTGAGTGAGATCCGAATTTCACGAACGCGCAACCTACGTGGGAGAAAAAAGAAACAATTACAATGCTACTTATTACAACAATATACTGAAATGTAACACAGTATTTGAACAATATGCTAAAAATGTTTTATTGCCTTTAACCGAATTGTTAGATAAAAGTCTAATTTTGAAATTACAAGAGAGTTGGTAAGTAAATTGTCAGAAGATTAGGACGGCATCTGACTTGACCCTCTCTTCAAACCTTCTTTCACATTGATTTTCTTAACCTTTCTCAACGACAGTAGATTAAACTTGAATCATATATAGGTATTGTGCATTAGATCTCTTCTCTGTCATCTGACTAAGACATTAGGACTTGTTGCTACAGTGGCAACTTCAGAAACAGAAAGTGTTTATGTTGTATTTCTTTCTTTATGAAAAAAAAAAGGAATTAATTTTTTAATTGCAACGAAAAATTTGCATTAAACTAGAGGTTATATCATAAAGGAATTTACAGTGAATTATAATGAATTTATTTAGTGCATTGACTTAATAAATTCCATTTAATGATAAATTATAATTTACCTGATACGTGCTTAGAAATTTGCTTAATTCATTATGCTATTTAGTAAAAATAAGATTTGATAATTTATGAATTTGAAAAAGAACACTCCTTCTAAGACCACGATTTTTTTAATTAAAATTTCAATAATTTTGACTAATTTTATTTTTAGTTTACTATGTTAAAATGAAAGTAATTTCTAAATGATATTCATTTTTTATAGATTAGTTGAGATCATCGATGATATGAGTTGTTGTAATTTGATTGGCCGGTATTCTTATGTAATTTATAATTCTCTGTGATTTCTATCACAAGCAGTTATTTAAATATGAAAAACTCTGCTCTAATAAGAAATATTAATATTATGTGACACAATAAAAAAGTATTTCAACAAATGAACAATTTTATGGTAACTTTTCCTGTATTTATTCTTTCTTACTGACGTACTATTTCATTTAGCCATAAAGTTCAGAGCCTACTAACTTCCCATCCTCGTATTCGAAAATCTCAAAGCAAAACCTATTTATTGCAATTAAATATACCTTACATATATGTAACAAATAAAATTTATTTATTTTATTTTTAATTCTTTTTACTGCTTGAATAGAGAACCGAGAATTTCGACAAATCACCTTTTTAATGCAAAGCCAGACAATGCATCCATTGGAACACCAATAAAAAAAGATCTTACTTGGTCATTTTTCCGTCAGTTTCAACCTCGAAAAAGTAAACGAAGAGATAGACAAAAACTCGAACGAATAAAACGGAAATCCTTTCCTTCCCCAAACGACCTGCCTGTTTGAGAAGGGAAAAAAAGTTGGAAATTCTCGAAATTTCAGGCATTCGAGTATAGAACCGATATTTCAACTTTTCCCCTTGCATTTTTTCTCAGTAGTAGACGGGAGGGTTGGGGTGGAGAACTTCTCCATTTTCGTAGACCAGTGGAAATGAGAGAAAGTAAGTGATGCTGGAGAAGGTGGAGGGGAGGTACAAGAGAGCAAAACTAGGGGGAAAACTATATGGGAGAAAGATTTCTTTAGAAAACTTCTCCCCTCATTTCGAACTTGACATGTCACTGTCTGTGCCTTTGAAGTGCCCCCCGAGAGAACATTCCCCTTTCAACCTTGGGGTGTAGGCGAGGGAGGGGTAAAGATGTGACAGTAGAACCACGAGGCTTACCAGCTTTTGAGGTGTTCTTTACGAGTTACGGGAAAAAGAAAATCACGGACGCAGGCAAAACAAGAAGTATGGTGGGAAAGTACTCCTTTTCCTATGCGGAAGAATAAACAACTTCACCAAACAACAGCGATGACTGACACTAGAACACGGATCATGTTTCGTGAGTGTATAAGTTTTACAAAAGGAACAAAGAAGGTTTGAATTTCTTTTTTGTGGTAGAAAAATTTGTGCGTGTAATACCTGTTATATATAGTAGAAATACGGAGAGTCAAGAAAGAGAAGTATTATAAAAATTGTACCAAAATCGATATTTAAAAAGCTATTAAAATCGATAAAACTAATAATGTTGTGTTTTAATAAGGAACCCTCAAATTTATATCTGCCAGATAATGGAAAATGAATATTTATAAAATTTTTATATTTCTAAATGAATTAATAATGTTAATGCTAATATTTTAAATGCATAATAAAATATGTATTGAAGTCATAACGACCAACATAATGATAGCCATTTTCAATGGATATTAAGATTAGTTTTCATCGATGAATTAGTTATTTGAGACTCAAACATCTGACTATAGGTTTAGTAGCGGGATTAAGTAAAATTGATCTTAATGACTTATTCCATTTTTTGAGAATAACTGGATTTTCATTCTCATGATTTTAAAATTAAATTGATTTGTTAATAAAACATAATAAAATGTTAATAAAATATAATTTTCATTTTAAAGTTTCTCTCTCTTAAGCTGTAAATTGTCAATTTAAATATAAAATTAAGTCAATTGTAGGAAATATTGTTTATTGAGGGTTTCTGATATTATTATAAAATAAAATATATTTAATAATGTTAAGAAGTTTTAAAAATAATCAGTAATTTTATTTAAGTTATTTAAAACTATTATAATATAAAACAATGGAAGATATTTTTTAATTCTATTTAATATGACTATAAATTTATTTGATAGTTCCAATAATTTATGAACAAATATTTTCGCTACTTTCTCTGATTTCACACGTGTTTTATTTAATTTTTTTAAAGGAATGATCTAAATCTCTAATTTTTTTTATGGCAAAGTTACTCTATTGTTATAATTATGTTATTCCTTATGGAATTCCATAATTAAATTCAAAGTTTTAATTTAAGTAAATGAAAAGAAAAAAAAGTACAATCTAAATAATTAATTCTACTTTCATTTTGCATACCAAACATACAACATTAAATTAAAGCCTCTTTTAAAAAATGTTTTGCAAATTTTGGGGACTGATTCGTAAGAATAAAAAATAATCCATATTTTTATACCTTCTAGACATGATAATAGCCAGAATTTTTATCAAAATCCAGACAAAAGTAGTTTGTTTAATTTAACTGTAGTCATAATCATCAAAACGCATCCGCTAAAATAACAAATAAAAATATTTATTAAAAAAATAAAATATTTCCAATTCCTTTTACAGCAATTTATAAATCCAAAAGGAATTAAAAGAACAATTAAAGTAATTAATCATTTTGTAGATAAAATGAAAATTCTAAGTTCTTATTCTTTAATGTTAACAAGTTGAATGTAAATATAATTTACTTTTTTCAATTTTATTGTCATACTTTATTTAGTCTTTGCAATTTTTTTTATTTTCCTGTCTTTTGATATTTTACAACATATTTTTAAGAATTAAATGTTAGTTTAGTTCAAAAAGCACGTTCATTTATTACTAAATATTCAAGCCATGAACAAAAACTACTCACTTTATGAGCGGATATAAGCGGTTTCTAGTTAATTCTTGGAGGGATTAGAATTAGATTATACTAAAAAGAGATATCATATTATTTTTATATCATATATTATATTTTATAGTGTTGGATTAGTTCTTGAAAAATTTCTGCATTACAGCGTTGAATCGTCTAAATTTGTCCTTCAAGAAAGTATTAAAATCTTAGAAATATACATAAGTACGGATTATCTTAAATGTATTATTGTAAAGTATCTGAGAAACGATAATGATAAAAAATGGGGGCAGGAGTTATTAGTTTTTGTTAAAGTGCAATTAATGATTTTAATTAGTAAATGATGTTAATCATTATATGATTTTATAAAATGAGTGTTTAAAGGAAATCATATGTTATTATGAAAACACATCAGTTATGTTTGCATGTTAGAAAAATTTGATTACATTTAGACTAATGAAATTTTTAAAGAGTTATGACTCTCATTTATTTAATTGATTCGTATTATAAAGAGGAACCAAGTGTTGGATATTTTTGATAAGGAATCTTATTTTCTATATTATATCCATAAACAGTAAACATTTACTAATTTTATCATTAGAACACGAGGTGAATTGGTTATAATTGCCCCTTAAGTGATCTTATGTCATGTTTATAATCCCAACCATACAGAAATCAATTAATTTCTTTGGCATCACTTGATAAATAATAACAATAAAGCTATACTTACAGTTTGTATAAAAAGTAAGTTATTGAAGAATAATTTTATTTTTCACAGTATTCGAAATAATTCCCGGCCTTCAGGTTTAGGGATACGCTTTATCGCTTTTGGCCAACGTTTCACTTTGATTTAGAATTTTGGTGTACTGATCATATGATAAAAGTAATGCATTTAATTCGAAGTGCTTTCATCTTTGACAGTTAAAAATTTACAAATTGTTTGCCAGAGACCTGGACTCGAGTCCAGGTTCAGATAAGGCTGTTATTTACCCTTTCTGTGAGATGTGTGAAAGAACCCTCTCTCCCCATAAAGAGTTGTGCAAGCGAGTGTGTGACGGTCTTCTTCATATAAGCTAGAAATCAGACTTCTGCCTTCGCTGTGTTCAGAGGTTCTTGCCTTCAGAAGCTACTACAACTCCTTTCAGTGGTAATGAGGACACGATATTAGTTGTTGAAATAATTTTAAAGTGACACATTAGTAGTTTGTAATTTATAAAATGCCGAAAAGGATTAAAATCCTGAAGAAGGTAGACATATAAATAGAAGTAAAGCTCTTATACACTCATTTGGGTTAGGAACTACCATTTTATAAAAATAGATGCAAGTAGAAGTCGACATTTTTCGGTCTTTTTAATCATTTCATTTAGTTAATTTATGTTTTTAAATCAATTTTAGGTATCTCTTTTCAATTTTCAAAAAAAAAAAAAAAAAACAAAACAAAAAAAAAAACATTGCAACTAGTATTGAATTAAAATTGTAAATAAATTAATTATAAGAACTTTTCTTGAAGAAGCTACATGTATGTAATAAATTTCCTGTATGCCTTAAATAGAATAAATAAAATAAAAAGTTAATAATTAAATAAATAATATTGAAACAATATCTATACAAAGTTGAAAGTCGTTTTATAAGTATAACTTTGTGGGGATTTTTTAGATTCAAAAGGCAATTATAATTAAGCAAGATGAGACAAATTTAAATTGTATCTATGCTAATATTATGGGAAATAATTTAAAAAGTGCATAAATGAATACTTCTATAGTATTTAAAGGTATATTTGTTTATTTTTAAACAAATTTGGGAAATAGCAATTAAGAAAAAATAAAAACATTACATTTTATAATAAACTCTTTGTAGGATTTGTATAATCAGAATGGTAATATTCTAAAAAAATACCTTATCTGTATGTAAATGTAAAGGGTGCAAAATCAAATTTGTATTCACTAAAAAAAAGGCAAGAAAAAGAACTTCTTGAAACAACATATTAGGTGTATTTTATGGACAAAAAATGAAAACTTGAAATTAATCTTCGAGCAAAGAAAAACTAATGAAAATTTTATCTATTTATAGGAATATCAAATATTTTTTAATGTCACAACAATAAGGATTTCCTTTTATAATTAAATATTGTTATTTCTAATAATATTATAAAAAGATGCTAAACAGGTGTTAGTAACAATGCAAGGTTTTAGAAGGAATTGTTGTTATAAAGCCTTGGATACAGTAAACAAACAAACAAACAAACATCGGAAATCCCAGCCTAAATAAAACATATTATCTCTGCTTTAGGGAAACTTGTTGCTGTAACGCACATTCACACCGGTAAAATTCGAAAGAGACTGCACCTCTGGGAATAAGTAAGATGAATCCAATTTCTGCCAAAACACAACATACTGGTAAAATATATTGAAACAACAACAAAAACAAAAAGATTGTAAGACGAATTTTCAGCTTAGAAAACTCCTTTGGGCGTTTTGCAAGTATCTTTTCATCTTTCTGGGCGTAAAAGAAAACAAAAACCTCCGGAAGAAGAAAGAGAAACTCGGAAGATTAGGCCGTGGAATGACCAGATCTTCTGAAGCCGTGTTCAACGATTCAACAATACGTCAAGTGAAAAACATTTGCATTGAAAAAAGATCAGCGCAAATGGGCCAGGATTTCAGAAACAGAAATCCGATGTAGTTTTTCAGGGAACAGATGATGCTGAAACGGAGACACACGCCAGGTTTTGTTTTTGTTTTTCACTTTTCTGCTACTTTTTTGCGCTTTTTTCCTCCAACAGAAATGTGCAGAATGAGCGATTTTCGGTTAAAGGAGAACTACCTAAATAGATTTGCGCGTGTTTTATTGCAGCTCAAAGCGGTTTTATTCGACGATGCTTAAGATATTTGTATTTTTTTGATTCTAACGTCGGCAAAAGTGCATAACAACTTATCTTTTGTTCAGTAGAGCGGATAATTCATTTTTCTGTAGGGACACCGGCATGTTGAATTTGTATTTCAGATTTAGATATGTTTGATTTTAGAAAAATGGATGAAACGATTTTCTTTGTGAATAAAAAGATGATTCTGGCTGAAAAGAAAATGAATTGTTGAATTTTGATGAGATAAAAGCAAATACTTATTCCTTTGATTAAAGAAATGAGTTGAGTGTAGCATTATTTTCATAACTCTTGGAATTTATTTTCGGCACGTTCAGTTAATATTTGTACTTGTTTTATAAAGATTTTTTTTCTCAATAATCATCAGCAAATATTTTAGCAAAGAAGAAAAAACCTTGTAATTTAATTACAAATATTTTCTATTTTTTGCTTTAAAAATATTTTTTGCAGATTCATGAATTCACTATCTGACTTTTTCACTCAAAATGTTTATAAAAATGTTATTAAAATTGGAAGAAAATATGTCATTTATTTGGTTATTATAAACAATTTAAAACAATTCTACTAATTTTATGAATACGTTTTCCGTAGTATGTTTTTTTCTCGTTAATTCGCAGAATTTTCATTGTTTAATATTTTCTTTTCCGTTTTAATTAAAATTTTAGCCTTTTCCGTTTAATTAAAATAATTTTAATAAAATTTTTATAATTTTATAATTTTTTTTTTATTTAGCTTAAATATTAAAATAAAATTTTAAGCATTTAGCTGTTAGCTATTGTCTAATTGTAATGAGCAAATTTTAATGGATATAAAATTTTCCATTCAGTAATTTTTCAAGTACAGGATATTTAAATACTATCAGAAAATTCTAAAAATATAAACTAAAATACATCTTTTTTATTGAATAAAAATTCCTAGACGACATTTGCTTTAATTGATATTAATCGTCACCGTCAATTATTATTTACATATAAATCATTTAGTATGGAAAGTATTATAACTTTTATTGAAAAAATTACTATTCATGTAGTAAATTGTTCGATTTGAAAATAGGATCGTTTAATTGAAATTAAAGTCTCATTGAATAAATAATAAATAATATAGAGCAATAAAATCTGGAAGAGGTCAAAAACAAAACTGAAGAACAAATTCTCATTGCATTTTTAGTCTTCCCAAATAACCAAATCATCCATCAATGATTAGACACTGTGAGCAAAAAGAATGTTTACTTTCCTTACGTTGAGCTTCCAATCATTAAAAAGGCATGGATACGGCTGGCAAAAACAATAAGATATGGGATGACTATGTTTAACCACAAAAAGATTTGCTCATCTTCATCTTTAAGTCTAGTAGAGTAAGAAATACTCAACATTTTACATATCCCTCACTCTATACAATTAGAATAGATTAAAGGACATACCGGAAACAATAGCAATTTGGCAGTGGATTTCTTGATCACATAGAATAAAATTGAAGGATTTTCCTTTCAATATCTAACTCTAAGAAGGCTCCTCAAAATATACTAAAAAATTTGTCTTCAGTAATGGAAACATGAATGAAACAATTGGCATCAGAATGAAATGTTCACCAAATCATAACCAAAGTTTCCCTTAACCCAGAACCAGGGACACAACAAGGTATAATCTTTGCAACTTGCCATTTCTTTATACTCTAAACAGTTTTACTTAAAAGAGGCTTATTATTGTGGATATGAGAAAGTAGGGAATCAACTTCATTACTCCATTAGCTGTTCAATCACTATGTCTTTTCATTTTAGCAAACCTGCCCATAAATTCGAACCAATGTGGTGGAAAAGGGTGATGATTATCTATATGTATACATGGAGATATTAAAGCTTTTAAAAAAGCAACATAAAAAATCTTAAAAAACTATTTAATATGCAGGTAATTTTACGACAATTACTTAGACACTTGAAAATAGTAATGATCAGAAACTGACGCATGCTCAAAATATACGTAGAAATTTAGAATATCTGATTATTAATGATACACTATTATGTGGCATTATTCAGTCTGAATTATTGTAATTACTAGCCAGAACTTATAATAATTATGTTTTTTATTAATTAATATTTATTATTAACTTCCATCTTGATATTGATTAATTCAATTAGTTTAATTTGAAAGTGGCATATTCTGCAACGTATAGATTTTATAACTTTGTGTATACATTACTTTTTAAGGGATCGCAAAATAACGCATTTCTATTTAGATTCTTATTTATATGCAAATTTAAGTTGCTTGTGATCACTGATATTGAATCCTTGAAAAGTCACTGCCTTAACAAAACGCATGTTCAAATGCTACGTGCACAACATCAAATGCCCTGCAGTAGTCGATAAAACACATTTGCAACGCCTCTTCCTAAAATTTATTCCAAGCCGTAATTCCCATCTTTAAAATCTAAGTATGCCGCAGCGACGCCACCCACCAGTGGGACAGAGCATACCTTTTTGCCGAAAATCCCAAACCGTTTACATCAAAAGAACGATTCTGGGGAAGGCTCACCTCACCGGAAAACGTCCCCAAGTCGCATTCTAATCGTAATTTCGTCAATCCTTCTTTCAACCCTCCACGCACTGCTGGGTCCATGCTCACGGTCCAAGTCTCCCGGATTCCGGAATATCTCTCTCGGGGGTATCCGGCAAAATTATGTGTCCGTGCGCTAACACGAATTACGAATGTCCGCCGGACCGGAGCAGAATCCCTCACCAAAAGGTTTGCGGCGTTAATTGAATCACGGTCCTGTTTGTTGACACTCGTTCCCTCCCCCATGTGTTGCAAAAGCTATTTAATAATATGCAAAAGAGGGGGAAATGCCTTTAAACGGGTTTGGGGCCCCATGTTTAATCCGTGAAGCTGTAGTGACGTGGTCGCCCAGGTGCGGAGCTCAGATTATATGAAAGGAAGGGTGCTCAAACTTTTAACAGGATTTGTCGCTGTCTTTTGATGTTGCCGGAGACATTAGTGTGACGGAGTGCATTAACCATGCCGGCAATTGCAAGATGAAGCACGGAGATTCAATTGAGGTGGTTTGGAGGTTGCTTTGAAGAAAAGCCACTTACACACACTTTTTGTTGTTTTCTTGAATGTGATTGTTGATGGTACTTTCGGAAGACCAATTTCGTTGGATTCGTTAATCAAGATTTCTTATGATTGCTACTTCACATGGAAAGGAGAAAAAAAAATTTGTCTCTGAATTTTTGGCCCAAAAATGAGTTTTGCATTTCCAAAATTTAAAATATTAAAAAAAATCAAGCCTTTATTAGGGGTGAATTAAAAAAGTTAAAGCTGTTATTTCAGAAATCATAACGAAATTTTGATACATAAAAAACATTCTGTTTTCAAAAGAAAAGTTACACGAAAGTTTCATTATATCATTATTTTTCAATTCAAATCGTCGTTTGGGAATGGTTATATTTCACGTAATTTAATTAAATTCCTAACTTTTAATTCTGTATTAATTTCAAAAATTTTAGAAACTGCATTGATATAATAAACCATGCTTGTCTCATCCTAAATACATTCTTTTCCAGAACTTTAATGCTATACTCATTTTATAATTCTGTAACAAAGTAAAATGGAAAACCAATAAATTGGTTGTTTAATTGGCCAACACATAAATTCCATAGTTTTCTTCAAGATATTACAAATGTTCATGAGATGCACTATGATGAGTATTTTATTTATTTCGAGGCACACATAAGGCAGGGCTCATAGTGCGCATAAATTGAATGATATAAGCACATTATTAAATTAATAATGTGCTTATATCATTCAATGTATATAAAGAAATTTACATTTTTTTGTGGTACTGCAGAAATTAGTTATCTTTTCTGAATTTTAGTTTAAGAATGAAAAGAATAATACATTGGGAACTTTTTAGAAACAATTGTTGATGTGTACATATGATGCTAATAAGTTTAAGCATATGAAAGACGGTAACAAATATTGATTTATTTCCACATTCAAGTTTAGAATTATTTTTTAAATAAATAATTACAAAATGGAGATGAATTTTATCATTGTAAATTTTGACAATCACTCATTGAAACACACTGTACAAGCGATAAAACTATTAAATAATAACAATTTTTTTTTGAGTTTGAAAAATAAAAAATCATGTAATTCTGTGACAAAAAAAAACATAATGAAATAAAGTATCTATGAAGAAAAAACTATTTCCTAACTTTTCTGAACATAAATTCAATGGAATCAAGATAGTTGACCGCGGTTATAAAAAATAGAATAATTCACATTAGCATTTTAAAATCTTTGCAAACGTAATTAACTTTCAATATATTATGAAAAGTTCTCATCATACTTTTATAAGATTAATTAAATTAAGAGAGATTAATATGTTTTATTTGATATTGATATTTATGCTAATAATTGGATAGTTTTCTAAGGATTTTAAATTCACAATATCCGCTAAATGATATAAATACTTTGAAATTCGTGATCGTTGAATTTAAACGTTTTCTTATTCAGTGCAATATAAAGGGTATTCCAAATACGAGATTAGACATATTTACATGTATTCAATTTATAAACATTAGAAAATTAGTGCAAAATTAATTAGAATTCAATCTATATCTTTAACAAAGTCTCATTTTACTTGAAAAAAAATTGGTTTCCTGATTTGCTTGATATGAAATAATTGAAAACTATTTAACATATAGCAAATCATCATCAAATAGTAAAGAATATTATTCAACAAAATATATCTGTTCCCTAGTGGAAATTTTTGTTTCGGAGTTAAAATCCTATACCCTTGATCAATAACAAATATGACTTTCAAGTCATTTTAATAATTCACAATCTCTTTTTCGCAAAACAACAGAGCATGAATTCTAATCACTACCCAGTAGTCTGTTATATAATAATCAACACTAAGTTATCAGACTACGCTTTATGTGTTTGGAGTTTGATAGATAAAATCTTTATAATTACAGCCACAAAAGCAGCCATAGCCGGGAACAGAAATTTGTCACGCACTTTATTCAGCACTGTACAAATGACTCTGTTTATCTGATTTGCATCTTAACAATTCCTAAGCCGCCAACTAATGAGTTTCCCAACCGACAATTTACGTTACAACTGTGCCTCAAAAACAACTAATTTACAGGCGGCCGACAGCTTTGTGACTATGCTACATAAATTACCATTTTCTAATACTATGTTTAACTCAGTGATCAGCAAATTGTCATATAAAGAATTCTAACATTTTTAAAGAGTTAATGATATCTAAAATGGAAGTTTCCTGGTTGAAAATTGATGAAAATTTTGGCAATTAAATAATTACCCTCTACTTCCAAAGTAATTTTCAAGTGGGTAGTATTGTTTCTTAAAATTTTAATGTGACCTCTCTCTCTCTCTCTTTATATATATATATATATATATATATATATATATATATATATATATATATATATATA
>JAPMOQ010006317.1:278698-290084 GCA_026543055.1 Argiope trifasciata | reverse complement strand
ATATATATATATATATATATATATATATATATATATATATATATATACCAAGCATTTTAATAATTACTAGCTTAAAAGATGAATTAATAATAAATTATTTAAGATAGTCAACCGGATTATGATTATTAAATATGTCGTGAAATGCTTCATTCTTTTCTCAGACAGATCTTTATAAGTTGATTATTTATCTTAATGAAATATTCAACAGGTTTTATCTTTGATAAAATAATACAAATTCAACCTTTGACTTTGTTTTCATATTTGTGGTTTTACACCAAATTCTGATTTTAATCAGTTCAGGAGCTAAAAATTGATTATCTTTGAATATAATCATTTTTTCTTTTTCACTGCAATTTTATCAATATTTCGAATATTAGATTGGACGTACATGCAATCAGTAATATAGACGAAAATAGTAAATTTGAGTATTGAAATATGTATAACGTAAGTATATAATAAATTTATCAATTTATTATTTGAAAAGTTTAACACAAAAATTAAATTTATTAAATGTATGAATTTTGGAGTATAATCCCTATATCTAAAATATCAAAATTAAATCTTGAGGCATATTTGTATTAAATATTGAGTATATATATAAATCCTGAGTATATCATTTCTTTATATGTCGATAGATATGATAATTCAAAAACGCAATGAACTAGAAAATAAAAAAAAGTAAACTTATATGTTGTTTTAATACCAAAATTGTAGATCTACATGAAAATATCGATCTAAATATTTGACGAAAAATACGCCATATTGTAGATGTATACTAGAAAATCGCTGGAAAAATAACTTATTCCGGTTTTTAATAATATAATAAAAATAAGAAACAAGTAAATACGTTACTTAATGACTTTCTCCCCTGGGTAGGGTACCTTGAAATGAGGCTGAGAGGCTTCCAGTATAGTGGTTACATCTTGCAACCCTGGAGGGTACATGAAAAGATGGGGGTCCGACTCCTCCCATCGATGAAGGGAAGTACTTCATTAGGGAATGGTTGTACATTGGTCTGTTATGACCTTTAGGACACAACTATAGTTTCCACAAGTGATGTCCTTGCTGTGTTCCGATCATTCAGTATTTTTTTTCTATCCGTGTGCCTTCAGGAGGTTTGGACAGTCAGAGATATGACTTACTTACTAGCCTGTTTTACCTTTTTTTAATACTTAAAATTCCCAAGAACTCATTCAACGAAACTACAGCAGCCGACCTAGACGCCTGGATATTATTCAACCTTTTTTTATTTTCGCTATGTGATTGAAGGAATATACATGGTACGTGGCTTGTTCATTAGAACCTTTTAATTTTAGGAATAGAGATGTCTCCTGAGAATTTTCAAAAGATGCGGATTATATATTTGCTTACAAACTATTAGCTAAGAACAGCCTTCATTTGTAAATTAATCCCTTTAAAACATTGGCTGTCATTGCAGTTTTTGAGGGAACTTGGAAATTTTTCTTTATTAGTGAAAAAGTTATTGAGAAAAGTTATTTATTAAGGAAATTAAAAGTGAAAAGAAATTTTTTAAATCAAATCCTAAAGCTGCAACCAATTCTGCTGTTGCCCCGCATGGCAGGGAATCTGCTCCTACGCACGCAATAACTACCTAAACCAGGGATGGGGAAACTAGGGCCCGCGGGCCAACTCCGGCCCGCCGGAAGGTTCTATCTGGCCCGCGGATAGACTTTTAATTTGCCGGTCAGAGGCAAATTAAAAGAAATATTCATATATTATATATCCATCTCCTTTTCTACTTTGTTTGAATATTATATTTTTTCTTCCTTTTTTTCAAAGAGCTGGTAATCTGTTTACATTCTCTATTTTTGTTCTGCAAAACATAAATTGAAGGAAATAGCAAACGCAGGCAGTTTTCAATCGGTAAAGTGTTAAAAGCGGAAGTTATTTGTTAGTTATAGCTGTAGATTGGCGCCAACAAGCTTTATCTTTTTCTTGTGGAGCAGACGTATGGAAATTCAATATATTCAAGCAGAATTGGATAATTTTACCATGCCATTCAACGTAAATTGTGAAGCAGTGAGGTTAGATTTGCAGCTTGAATTAATTGAGTTGCAATCTAACAATCATCTCAAGCAATTGTTTCTAAATATGCCAAAGTTAGAGTTTTACAAATCATTATCGAAAGTAAGTTTCCCAAATTTAATATCTCATGCCCAGAAAATCAGTGCTATGTTTGCTTCATCTTATATATGTGAACAAGTGTTTTCAACTATGAACCTTAGAAAGAATTATTTCAGAAGTAGACTGACAGATGAGCATTTAGCCTCGTTCCTTAGAATCAGTACATCTCACTTCGAACCTCAACATAAGGAACTTTTATAAATGAAATCGCAATTTCATTCATCTCATTAATATATTAAATTGTAATACTTGTATATTGTTTTTAAAATTTTAGAAAAATTCATCTTGGCTCGCCAAACTTTATTTTTTCAATTTTTGGCCCGCGATCGAAAAAGTTTCCCCATCCCTGACCTAAACCATAAAGAATTTTAGACAAATAAATTCAGCAATTTGTATAATTGTTCCAGTTATAAAAATTGAAATCTTATCACAATTTAAAAAAATTACAATCTACAATACGTCTATTATTATCATCTTCATAATAATTGAAAAAAAATATTCGAGTTTTTTAGCATACAAATCATTTAGGAATTTTGCTTTTACGTATATAAACAACAGTAAACTTATGATATAAGACAGAACTCAAGCCAAAAGTACATTTATTAATTTAGAGATTTTTTTTTGCCATTTTAATGAGATTTTTCGCTTAAAATAGTAATATTTCCTTTAAAAAAATTAATATTTTTGATTTTAATTTACTGTTTTATGAAGCTCAAAAAACACGTTTGAAAATAACTTTTGATGAGGGCATCCTCAATGTACGAAAAATGCATTATAATATAAATTGAAATTTTGAAGCTCATTCTTAAAGGTTTAGAAACAAATAGGATTTAAAAAAATCAGAATTTTAGAGAAAGAATTGGTAAATTTATCTCAAATTTATTATTTAAAAACACTTAAAACAAAATTACATTTTCTTACTTGAAATAAAAGGCCAGAATAAAAGGCTTTTTGATGCTTAAGTGATGCTTTTGATGCTTAAGTTTAAACTCTATAGCATATAAGTTACCAGCCTAAACATGATTGTTAAAAGTTATGGCTACTCAAGACTTAGAACGTAGTTTCGAAGTCGATAAATTTACCTGATTGAATATTCTTATAAGTATTTCAGCAGAAAAAAAATATCTTTTTTTTTTCTTTAAATTTTTTTGAAGCTAAGTTTTATGTTCCGCGTTTACGACTTGAAGATCTGAAGCGAATTAATGCTTGCTTCTTTTTTCAGTATTGATTTTAAAAAATGCTGGCAACACTGAAATGGTTGTTTACGGTCAGATGCGTTTCATGAGAGCCATTTTGAAAGTGCTAATTAGATTCATAACTCAAATTCGTGCTTCTGCTTTAAGAACGAGGCAAAACTACAACGGTATTTATGAAAGGTTGTAAATCAAAGATTTTCTTTACTGTGCAGTGAAGTTTCTATTAGGAATTTACTGCTCCATGTTTTGCTTTCTTCAGGAATTTAGTTAAAAAACTCAGTAATGAATAAGTTTTGCTTGTGAGATATGGCGAATGTGTTAGGAAATGACTGATATTTGTTTTATTTATATAGTTAAAATGAGGTTAATATATGTCTGCCTAAATTTAAAAAAATAAACATATTTCTCCAATGTAATTTTTTGTTTCATTCTAGACTATTATGATTGCTGTAATGTTTTCAGCAATCATGATAGTCTAGAATGAATGTTATAAATTTTTTGTATCAAATTTATTGTCTATTACTTTGTTAATATAAAATTAATTAAAATTTGAAGAACTTTTATGAATGGGAATGGATAATGTTTATCTTATACAGGAATAAAGGACTTGAATCAATTACACTTCTACTTTATCAAATTAAGTTTACCTTGCAAATTCTAATAATTATATTTTCACGAATTAAAAAATTATATTCATTTTTTTACGGTAAATGGATAATTCTAATTTAAATAATGTAAAGCAGCAAAATTATAACTCCATAAATAATTTTTTTTGCAAATATTTACTAGGGATATTCAAATGAAAAGATAAGAAACGGCACTGTGAGTATAAATAAAGACTTTGTTGAAAGTATAAGCCATAGGTCTAAGCACAACGATTCCATCGATTAATGGGAAGAAGGACTCTTTCTTCCCGAAATTCTTGTTACCTTGACGAGAATCGGTCCTTCACAACGTCCTTGAGTTCGCCGACCGAACTGAAGCGCTTCTCTTTTTACAGGGGACCAAACGCATGAACACCGCAGGACGACGTCCGGGCTGCAGTGTAGATAGTCGAGACGTACCGACTTGAACCTGGCCAGTTCTGCGTGAATCACTCTGAAGCACGATGGCAGGATTAACGGGTGGATGCATTACCATGAAGCATAACCACAGCTTCCATGAGTATCCCCAGTCTTTTGTTCTTGGTGGACATGCGAAGTCTTCGAAGTATCTCATAGTATATATCGGAGTTAAAGGTTCTGATAACACATCTGAAAGGCAGACACTTCAACTTAGACGGCGAACTCAAGGACGCTGTGAAGGACTGGATCTCGTCATGGCCCCAGGAATTCTGGGAACAAGGAATCCTTCGACTAGTTAATCAATGGAGGCCTTTAGTGTATAATTTGAATAAAGTCTTCATGTATACTCATTGTGTCATTCCGTACCATCTCATTTGAACAATCCTGGTTTATATTCTATTAACATTTTTAAAGTGTAAATAAAGTATTTAAAAAAAATAAAATTCTATTTAGTTTCGAAAGAACAAATTAAATTTTAGGTTATTATACATATTACTTCTTACTTGTTGAAATATTGGCATCAAAGCAATTGCATAAATAGAAATCGAATCAAATATCATAATTTGTGTTAGTATAAAATAGTTTTTACTATGTAAAATTATTTGAAAGAAATCACTATTTAAAGTTAACAATAGTTCAAGTCTTATATATCAGTGTCCAATAAAAGAAAAAAAAGTGCAGACTATCTGAAAGCAATGTTTCTTTAATTTTTCATGAAAAGGAATGAAAATAAAATAAAATAAAATATCAGAATCAAATAAAAATAACTCAAATGTAAATAAGAAGAAATGAGCATTCCAAATGATATAGGGTAAAGGAACATCGACAATTATACAGTTTGGAAGGAATGAACAGAGGAGAGGTTGGAGAGAGGAAAGAGGGTGGTTCAAGTCTTCTTTGCTCGTTTCTTATCGTTTGATCTTACCTTTACTCTCTCCGTCTGGCCCCCTCAGTATCGTGCACTCCAGTATCTTTCCATAGGGCTTGAACACCTTTCTGACGTCATCTTCTGTGTGACTTTTTTTGAGCATGCCCACAAACACCTTCCTTTCCTCTGGAACGAGAGGGGGCGAACTTTCAGAGACTTGTTTGTTTACACTGAAATGGGAAGGAGGGTAGGAAAGAAGGGAGGAGGAGGAAAGACAGAGAGGAGACAGGAGGAGAACATTGCTTCCATTTATAGAAAAACTCATGCATAAAATAAAAATAATAAAGGAAGAAAAATGAAGTAAATGAAAATAACCAAAAAAATTGATATTCTTTTATTGCTAGGCTGAGCTAAGCCTAAAAATAATAAGCCTAATGCATTCCATTTTATTTAAATTTTAGGCGTTTTTTTTTTCATTTTGGTTGATTTCTGGAAATTTTCTATAAAAGATGAAAATGTAATTTACAATTATCAATAGATTTTAGTTACTAATTAAACTTTAGATTACATTTTCATCTTTTAATTTTATAATTTAGAAGCAAATTTAGAATTGTGCAAACACTGCAGATTATTAAATGAGCTTTCAAATTTACGAATTTAATGTGAAAATAGTTGACTTCTTACTGTAGATTTTTGAAAATGTTTCATCCGGAAATATAACTCAGATTTTCAGGACCAGAAAAAAAAATCTAGGAGAAAGCTGAATAATTTTTTATATCTAAATTCTAGCAGAAATGATATAATAATTAAATATATTTCAATCCTTCATGTTTTCTTTGCCTGAAAATTCAAATTAATGCACAGCACACAGCAGAAAATAAATATAAAAGGAAAAATAAATAATAAATGTAGAAAAAAAAGGAAAAAAGAATAAATAAATAAATGAAAGGAAGAAAAAAGTAGAAAGATTCATCTGAAAATATCACTGAAATAATGCCAGATGGCAATATATCATATAAGAGTTATTTTAAAACAAAATTATATCATGAAAATACTTTTTGTTTCATATCATGAAAAATATACATCTAATGAAATTCTTTTTCATACTGAGTATACAATATATCATTGGTGATAATTGTATACTTAGGTTTATCCTTAAAGAACCACAATGAGTGTACTCATTATGGTTCTATTAATGCTTCTCATTGTTAAATTTATTTACAAAATTTGTATCTATTTATTTAATAATAATTAAATAAGTATGAACTTTAAGACACATTTACAGAATTAGATAATATAATGCTGGGGAAATTGAGGAAAATGTAAACGAAATAGTTACAGGTGTTTTGAAAAATAAATTTTAATTATTATTGTGAAAATGCCACAAAAATATGAACAATATAGTACTTAGTAATAAGGTGACAAATGCAGAGAACTTATAAATTTTTATCAAATAATAAATAAATGAACATTTATTTTATAACATTCTTATACAATAAGAAAGAACTCTGTTGAAAGGGAAAGCTGATCCAGAACAAATTCTTTAAAATACTAGGAAGTACTAGGAGGATTATTGCTGCAAAATTGACGACAATTCATGTATGAGATACTTCTAAGAATTTCTAGAGGTGCTTTTTAAGCTAGCAATTTAAAGCAATCAAAAGAAAGCATACATTGGATTAAGACCTGGCGATCATGGAGATCAATAAAGGGCTTGATGCATCATTAGCTTATGTTAGGTAACCGGAGAGAATCAACGAATGGATTCTATCATCAACTGGCATTTGTTTTATGATTTTATACATAAAGCTTTTTGAATTCTTTATCAGACAGTAAATTATATACTTTTAGGGAAATTTCGTCTCATATGAAGCAAAATATGATTCCAAATCTTCGAAAAGAAACGAATGGATCCTTTGAAATAAGAAACATTAAATGCATCAGCAAAAAAGAAATTACTACTTTTTATTAACTATTCTTTAAGATTTTACTTTCAATTAAACATTTTTGTTAAGTTGCAAATTTTAGATATTTAACGTTTGGTACATCCTTTGCAAGAAAAAATAGAAAACAATAATATTAGAGACGTCGTTTCTCTTTATAATAATAAATGAAATAGGATGTTTTATTTATTACTAGATCATAAACAAATTTTTGCTCAATTTTATTAAAATTATTAAAACTCCAATTTGTCGAAGTTTCTTTCAATTACTGAATAAACTAAGTCGGTTGATTCTAATTAAGAGAAAAGTAATAAAATTCTCGTAAGATAAATGTTTCAGAATTATAATAAGAGCATAAAATGAAAAATTCTACTAATTACGAAAAATGGCGGCTGGTAGAATCGAAATTTCCGGGTAGAAAAAAAGTCATCTCTTAGCTTCAACCGCCTCGAGCGCAGAAGAAGCGAGGAAGGCAAATTTAATAAACAATTATTGCTATAACGGCTGATTAATTTAATTAACGACGAATCATAATGCAATCAATTCGTATTTGGGAGAAGAATGTATAAATTCATCAAAAGTTTTCGCTCAGAAATGGAAAAGAAGAAAAACATCTCTTGCATCGAATTCATTTTTCCAAAGTTTACATTGAAGGTATTAAGCAATTAGTTGAAACCCTCCTCTTATTTTTAATGCCCTCCCCCCCATCTTATGACGAGCTCAAATGCAAAAACTAGAGCTCAAGAAGGCAGAACTCGTGGTCTTTAATGAATTTCAATGTTAAGAAAATAAGCAGTCATAATGAAATGCACTTATTAAGAAGATGACACAAAAAAGTACCCAAGGAGAAGGCCACCGAGAGATGTAAATTTTGCATGTGAAAAAGTATGTACGCTAGCTGGAATTAATCTCTTAGAGGGGAGTGCTTAAGAAAAATCTCAAAGAATTAAAAATTAAAAGATGAAAGCTAAAGAAAGATTAGGAGGAAAAAATTCATAAAAAGTTTTTGATTGAATTACACGACAAATATTTTCAATTCAAATTCATGCATTAAAAAATGCTGCTGCAGAAAGACGAGAAAAAGAACGAAAGGGAAAAAAATCCTATGAATACATATGAGAGAAATATAGTTCTTTTTATTTTTTTAATTTGCTTTTTCTTCAATGGTTGGACTTTTTTTTACTCTTTTTGGCACTTCGTAAACTTAAAAAAAACTATCTTAGGATGTTTTTTAATCTCTTTGACATTCAGGAAAAAACTAAAACCATTTAATTTGCATAGGATATATGACGATTGAATTTTTTTTCTACTTTCACACGTGGGAGATTTCGAAAAAAGGATTCATATATTTTTAATTAATCATGTAATGTTTTACGACTACGCTATTTTTAGAATAAAAATAAATAGCAAAAGAAACATGAGTGATGAAAAATGCATTAAATCTTTCCTTAGTGGAAGAAATGATAGAGGTGCATGCTTTATACGTAGCCCATAGATGAATAATTTAAAATATAAATATTAAAAATTATTGCAGTTGCAATCTGAATAGTATATTTCTACACATATATTATCCAAAATGTATTGCTAGTAAGTTGCGAAGTTGCTCTTAAGCTTAAAACAAAACAAAAAAATCTGACTTTTTTAACTTTTCAATATATTTTGAAGCAACTAATAAGAATAAATGTGTTTGTGAAAATATTCCAGTTTAGTCTATGCGGATATTGTGGACAAATCTTTGTTGAATTTTATTCAAGACTAAAGAAAATGAAAGAAAAAAAAAGAGAATGATATTTATAATTAAAGGAATTCGCCATTGACATAATAAATATTAAAAAAAGAATAACAAAATATATTTATTCAATTAATATCAGTATTTATTCAATTAATATCAGAATTTAATCAATGCATTTATAAAGAATAACTCACAAAACAAAAAATATATATTCATTTTTCTTCTAATTTCTTCTAATTTGAACATTATTATTCACTTTGTCTTATTTCCTAATACTGAAAATGGAACTTTGTTATAGATTTTACACTCATTTTCGCACACTAATACTAATAGTCTTGGAGGCAATATTCTTTTTTTATAATTTTCAGTTAATCATATGAGTACAAGAATGCTCTTAGTTATCGGTTAGCGATTATAAAATGAATTATTTGATTATTATTTAAATGAAATTTTAGTCCCATATCCAAGCAGCGCAAATATACTGAATAATATTACACGATATTAAGCAATATTTACCATGTTTAATGATATTGTTGAATATTAAATTATATAATAAAATATGTAACAATATTGTATAATATTGCTTAACGTAATATGCTGCCAAGGTATCGATAATGTCATCTTTTGGTTATTTTGGGGAAAAATACATCCCAAAATTGAAAAATAAATTTAAATTAAAAATAATTGTTTCTTAATAATAAAACTGTCTTCAAAATTAAATTTAATCATTTTATATATGATTTGTTTATTATTCTCCGAAATATGTACCAAGGAGATTAAGAGTGCTTTACTTTTTCTCTTTAATTTCTGAATAAATATACTTTAAACTTCTGATAGTCTTATTCCAGTCTATTCTTACAAACATCTAATAAAATTTACTTAAGTAAAAACAGATATTTTTCATACGTTTATTTGAGAAGCTTTTCAATAATTCGAATTTAAAGTATATTGAGTGTAGCAGTTTCCATTCAAAATTAGAATTTAAGTGTTGACGTCAATAATTCATTTTAAAGCAAAAAGAAGAAATAAATAAAATGACCAGGAATAATTGAATCGTAACACTGAGGAATCGATATGGTAATTTACAACGAAAATTGGTTCATGGAGAAAAATATATAATATGATATGCACCACAGCTTATGTGTTTTTTTCATACTTTTTCTTCGGGTACTTAACTTCAGTCGACGAATCATAACAGAAGAAAAAGAAACTTCTAAAGGTCAGCGTCTTCCGCGATTTGATTAAAAACGTTTAAGAGCAACGCAGAGAAGACAAAAAAAGGGACTAATGGAAAACTCAACAGTTTTTCCCATCATGCAAAATCTGCAAATCTTTCGGTCGCTTATTTACGGTCGTGGGAAATCATATATTCCAAAGGAATGGGAAGTTTTTCCAGCCACGGTTGGCTTGTTGTGAGCGTTGCCTTTCAGCGTTCACTGAATTTTTTCGTGTGTTCTTTTTCCCTTTGCCTTTCTTGGTGAACTTTTACTTTATTTCTAGTGTTTCAGAACCTCGAAAGTCGTAAAGTTCGAAAAGAAAGTAAATCTAAAAGGCCCAGTTACCTTTTAGAGCCAGACTACTACACGCCTCAGCAACTTTCGCCCCAATTTATCACCGGAGAGAATTCGCCATTTTTTTTCTGGCACTTTTCACGAAAGAATAAGAACAAAAAAAAAAGAAACGAAGAACAGAAACAAAAGCTTCCTTTTGCTTTTTAAATGTGCTAAAAAGGTAAAGCTTAGAGTCAAATTATTCTATGTGCTGCTTATAAATGTACTTCATTAAGACAGCTACAGTCGCCAAGTTTAAAAGGATAAAAATTTGAATGATGCATATGATAGGTAACTCGCTAGCAGTTGCGTGAATAGCATGCGATTCATATAATTTTCAAACTTATTATTCCTTATCTACTATAGTTAAAAGAGAGCAATAAGAATATCAAGTAATTAGAGATTCAATTGCCAGAACACAGGTCTGGCAATTAACTGTAATCATTCCAAAGAAAACAAATATAGATGACAAGAAAAAATAAGATTCAAACAATGCATGCAATATTTGATTGTGGGGACTACAAAAGCAATTGAATAAGTGGTCTGATAGATGTGTGTATTGAATAAAGTAATTTGTTTCTTAAATTTTGAAATATTGTTAGCCCTTATAAGTATTGATATAGATTGAAGTTAATGCATGTATAATTCACTACTCGTTACGCTTTATTGGTAACTTTAACAGATTTAGTCTTTAATTGGAAGTTTTTAGGTTCAAAATTTAGTTCTATAAAATATCTGCCATGTAAGTAGATTTCAAGAATGTTATAGTTTTTTGTGTAAAAAATTCTCTGTCGAGTATGACATGGAAGTTTAATGACAGAATGCTTCAACATGTATCGTGGGATATATATATATATATATATATATATATATATATATATATATATA
>JAPMOQ010006317.1:202797-278688 GCA_026543055.1 Argiope trifasciata | reverse complement strand
ATATATATATATATATATATATATATATATATATATATATATATAATAAAGGTTGCATAGTGAATTTTTCTAAAAATCGTAATTAAGAGAATATGATTTCATATTTATCAGTTATAAAATTATATATCAACCACACCAAAGTGAAGATCTATATTGACGTGTATATACTACGAACGCATTTAACTAGATATACCAATACATCGCTATTAATATTTAAATCAGGATGTGAAAACACTCAATACATTTCCTAACGGTCTTAACAATAAGACATAAAATATAAATCATCTATCATCATTACTTTTCTTAGTTATTTCTTTTTTAGAAAATGGAAACTTATGCGCTTAATATCTTCAGCCTGTTGATAAATGATATTTTTCATCATAGCCTTGTAGTGGTTGGTTTTAAACTTTTTTGGAACATAGGAAATGCTGTGATTTCAATTTACATTAATTTAATCCACATCAAATAGCGTTAATTTTGTTGCTTTTAATTTCTGTTTATATGTAACCTGCTTTCCTGAAAGGCAAAAATAGATACGACGAAATTAAATAACACAGCAAGTTTTAAATGTTAAATCATGATCAGACCGCAACCGCAATGCTTCTTTTTTTTGATAAATATTCCGTAACTCATTCATTCTTTTAAGTTTATTGCTTTGAATTATTCCCACATTTACCGGCGTAGGTATAAGCTTCATATTATATTGATATGCTTTTTTTTACACTGCGACTACTTATTATGAAACACGTTTGAAGTACCCTGTAATTCGGTACTGCCTTGCAATGATATGTGATCTTGAGGTATTCAAGTATGAGACCTTTGAATCCTTTTTTCCGTATACATATAGATATATCTTCCCAAGCCATATTTTTGGGCTAAGAAAAGTCACTTTGAATCGGCTTTTCGTATGATTGCAACGATTGCTTACGAAGAGAAATTTATTGGCCTTTTCTTGGGATTTTTTCGGGTATTATGATGAAAATATAGTAATTAATTTTGAATCTTTTATATCGGATTTTGATTTCTTTCAAAATAAATATAACAGTGGTTTCATTCTTCTTTCGATTTCCTTTGCAATTGTGTCACTTAGAAATGAAATTCTCAGATATTGCAAAGAGATATTTAATTAAATCCCTAAAATGCAATATCATTGCGGCTTAAAATAAGTTATCTTTAAAAGGAAATAAATAAATAAAGATTTCAACATAAACTAATCCAGACAAAGCTTTCAGTACTCATTTATAAATTGCAGTTTCAGAGGAATATTTTCATAAAAGAAATATAATCAAACGCCCCACTTTACATCCGTTCAGCTTTTAAAACTCTAATTGCATTTACTGAAACAAATAACGAAAGAAGAAGAAAAAAAGTGAACAGCATTAAAAGTTAGCCAGATTCCTTGGGGTGCTTCTTTCATTTGCAACAATAATCTGTCAATTCACTGAACAAAAAAAGCACTTTGAATATGCAACACAATGAACTTCGTTAAAAATAATAAATGAATGCAAATTTTGCCGGCTAAAGATATGAAAAAAGAGGGAATTAAAACCCTTGACAATTTTTTGCGCAGTTTTGAAGTTATTAATCCCTTTAATGGACTTAATAATGTAATTCAGCTTAGGAAATCTCCCAGGGTTATGAGCGAAAAAGCTAATGCTTCCGAACGTAGCCCTTAATAAGAAAATGATAAAAACAACGTCAGAGGTAAATACACATCTGAATTCAATTCCACAGACTAAGTATGAAAGTAAATAATCCTCCCCCCCAAAAAAACTGGAACTATAGATTGCATTTGTGACATCCGATATTGTGTTTCTTCAAAAACATTGGAAACAATTTGTCTTATTTATTTTATCTTATTTTGAAACAACAAATTAAAATGTGCTAGAGAGATTTTTTGTATGAAAAGTATATTAGAATAAAGATAATTGGAATAAAGCAAATTTTTTGAATTGTTAAAGAGTTTTAAATAAAAGGATGTATCTATTTGCAGCTGTAAAAGGTAATCAAATATCTCTTTCACTGATAATAGTGCCTCTAATATGTTCACCGAATTATTAATTACTAGTACAATTAAGAATAATGATAGTATTATGACATAACAATTTAAGTAACGATAGTACTTAACTAAATGATAGTATTAAGCAATTTAAAGAACAAAAATGGCTTGAAAATGCTTCAATTTATCAAGCGAGCTTTATGTTATTATTATAGGAATTAAAGTAACAACAAATGCCTCAATCGAATTATTAAATTCTTAGTACTTAAATATACAATTAAATTATAGAAATAAATCTTTTAAAATAAAAAAAAATCGCTTGTAAATATTATAATATTTTAAGTCTGCTTTATGCAATTATAGGAATCGAAGTAACAATAAATGCCCCAAATAAAATGCGTCATCCGATTACGGCGATAAATAAATTCAAAGGTCGAGCATTTAACCAGTTCACACTTTCGAAAAAGTTCACTCATCGGAAAATGCGAGCTGTGTTGCAAAAATTTAGCGATGATGAGTATATGATAAACACAAAATATGTGTGATATAAAATTATATTGTGATGAAATGACTGTTATTCTCTTTTATTTCAGTAATCCCATTTATTTAGTTCAATTTTTTTTATATGAACGGAAAGAAATAATAAAAGTTAATTCATTTGCTGTTAGAGAATAGTATTGAGTAAATCAATACAACGCATAGCAATCTTTTATTTGTTCTTTTGATTTTAACTTGGCTTCAAAATATTTTTAACATTTTAAATTTTCAGATATGTGTAAGTATTGCAAAATTTGTAATTCAAACTTCTATTTGTCACTACTTATTAATTCTTGTCGAATGAGCTCGTCATAACCCAAAATGTTATCCATCTACCATGGCAAGTATACTCATGTAAAACAGATTTTGTGGACGTGAAAAGTGAATTTACAGCAGAAAATTTCAAGACATTCAAAATATCATTTAGTTTTTTGAAAGACAAGAATTTTTTTTGAGCAAAAATGCGAGCCACTTTATTAGTGAACTCGTTAGTCAAATGTACGTGAGCTTTTTAAACACTGATTTGTCATCGAAAATTTAAAAGTTCTGATTGAATTAGAAATTGAATTGAATTAGGAAAACTATGTGCTCATGAAAGGTGATGAATGCTATCGATAAATTTCTAAGGTTTATATGGCAAGACAGTTATTAGTTTTATAATTTTGAATTGCTCATAAAAGTGCAAATAGAGCTTGAATTCTGTACATTACACCTAATATAACTTTTCAGGTTCACTATTACAAATCCATGGCCAGAATTGATTCAATATTTAACGTTACTTTATTAAACTTTATCGGAAATAGGAATTTTTAATAAAAAGGTCAATCATGTAAAGGTCTAATTTAAAAAAAAAATTAGAATGAACGTTACGCCTTGATACGCCAAAAAATAAAAAAGTACTATCAGTTTCTATAGAAATTTTTTTTTTACATTTTACAATGAATTTCTTAAATTTAAGGCTTACCGACTCAGAATTTTACTCCCTAACAACATAACATTTGGAATAATGAAATTTTCAGTAGATTTATTACAATACTAAATCTAGAAATCTAATAACATTCCAGTTGCATTAATTTCTGTAACAATGACCATGAGTTAATAATAGAGACATTCTAATTGGAGAAGTACTGGACGACTGAACATCTTATTCATAAGTCGCTTAAGTGTTAGATTAAATTAATCCATCTAATATTGACAGAATCTCCCAATACGTATAATCCTTTCTATAATAGTCAGTAAGAGGTTTTAGAGCAATACAGTAGAATATTAAGTTTTGAACTCTGGTGATATTAACTCATAGTTTAATGTTTCATTATTAGAAAATTATAATTTTAATAACGTTCAAGAACCAACTATTCTAAAATAATTACATTAAACGCTCTTTATTGGAAACAGAATTCTAGATTGAAAATATATAATTGCAGAACTATTCATGCAAGTATTAATTCGCTATTTGCATTCATATATGTTAAAAGTGTTCAGGTTGGTGATGGTAGAATTTTCACTTGAATGAGGAATAGCTACATATTCGTATGATTAATTATGAGGTAAAGATTCGATTTTAATAACATAAAGCTCACTTGATATAAAATAATATTTTTTATAAATGGACAGGAGAAATTCGCATCTTATTTTCTATTATCTTATCAAGACATTGATGAGCAATGATCAGATGAAGCTGACGATACCTAAACCAGCATCTTACCATTCAAACTTTCACGGAATACAAACTCAATCAGAGACATATAAGATGCAACAAGACATATAATAGTACGAATCAGAAGGTTCAGCATATTATAATTGTGCCCGTACTCGAACACATGATCTCGCAATCAGGTTATAGCTTTTGTCTTAGATATGGAAAGTTCAGATTTGATTTGTTTCTCATTTTCTCACTTATTCTCTTAAGTTGAAAAAAATTAATACATTCTAATGATTCAAAAATATATATTATTTATCTCTTTTAGGGCGAACGACGAAATGCCGTTGTTGTGGTGTGACTATTTAAGGCAAGTTTTTGCGCAGTAGTTTTTGAAGGTAAAGACCCCTGATCCCCCTGGGGCAGAAGTTGGAGTCGCCAGAAGTTTATAAAGATTGAAATGCATGTGGAGTTAATTTATTTTCCCTTTAATATGAAAATTTTTGGATTTTGTTAACATCATTCTTATTTCCTTTTTATCAGTTTTTTCTTCCAAAGCTTAGGAAAATCTTCAGACCGGTCTAGGATTCTTCACATAGATATGATTGTTTCTGTTGGTACTAAAAGGGTTAATAGTTATACCTAACCGTTTATTTAATTAAGTTGTTGAACCCTTCAATCGTACCTTTTGATAATCTCAAATTGCTTCAATTTTATTCCTAATTACTTCCACCATTTTGTAAAAAAATGATAGTATTGAAATTCTTTGAAAATTCTCTGTCATTATAATATACATTATTGATAATTTTGTTCAGAGTTCTAAGTTAATACCAGTCTTTCAAAAACAGATTACATCATTTAGTTTCAAATTTTTTTATTATTTTATTCTGAATAAAATATATGTTTGTATAATTTTTTAAGTTAAATATTTTATTTAACTTTATTAATTTCCTCATAAGCAAAAATATTAGAAAAATAAATGACAATAATATTAAAAAAATAGTATTATACATAAATTGTCCTGTAGCTAAAACATATTTGATAAAGAATTAAAATTTTGAATTTAAAAGGGGTTATTAAGTTCAGAAAATATGAAATGAAACCAACTTTTCATATTTTAATAAATTATAAACATAAAATTGGCCTTCTAAATCTTAATTAAGATGTCTCTGAGTGTATACTGTAACCCTTGAATTGATATTAATTGTTTATTAAATATGAATCTATTACATACAAATCACGTTCAGATTTTTGTATAAATAGTGTTTTACAATCTCTCGTATTTCTATTAAATTTTAAACATATATGCTATTTTATCCATTGAAAGAAATTATTTCACGACATTGTTCACTTGGTGAATGACAGTTTTGGTAATAAATGATTCGCCGAATTTATATTTAAACTTCCTCAAACGTATTATCTCACTTCGTAGAATGTCTTACTAAAGTAAAAAGTCCAAGAGATTAAAAAAAGAGATTTAAAATTTTATAAGAAATTATAGTGTTTAAATTTTTTATCAGACTTATTTTGGTTTCAGAAATATTGTAAGTGCTTATGTATTTATTAAGAAGTAAAGTAATGTCAAAATATGAATTTGAGTTTGCGTAGTATCAAAAATGTAATTCTTTAAAATTTATTTGGCGTTTTTTTTGTAAAGTCCCTTAATTACAGTTTCATTAATATATCTAATTATAGATTAATAGCCTTCCTAAAGTATCATATTGTACATATAATAAATAAAATATGAACTCAAAATTCTTTTGATAAATTTATATCTTGCCTTAGCCGAACTATTTCAAAATCACTTTACCAAAAATACATCGGCGTATTTCTGAAACGCTTATTCCATTTACAAAATTATTTCGTCTCATATTATATTCAGATCTAACTCAAGAAGCTATTCATTCAGAGTAAACACGAATCTTCCTATTTAAATAAATGTAACATAAATCAAAAAGTTTATCTCATTTCGAAGCACGAGCGCAGTTTCACATCTGGCTCCGACAGAAATAACATTTTTGACTTTATTTACGAAAGGATTATTCACTAAAACTACGGAATGTAAGAGATATCAGGAGTAAAAAAATAAAGAAGAAAAACTGACAAAAATTCCTCCTTGCAACTCTACCCTACTCTATTTCTTCTTACCCAATTAATCTGACACGCGATCTCATTAGATATGCAAACAGAATCTCTTTCGGCGATTACTCTAACTATTTAACCAGAAATTTTTTCCACAGTTTACTTTGACGACATCGATATTCAAAGAAAAGGGAACACTTTTAAAAGCGTTGAAGGAAATAAATCTGGATCTGCATAAGAATTCTTGTTTGTCATTTCAACATTCCCTTCTCTATCTGAAAAAAAAAAAAGGAGGTAAAAGCCCTTCATGTGCATGCAAACGGAGTCAGATCTGTCGTCCCATTATTTTTCCAGGTTTCTCTTTAGAAATATATGCGATCCTTGCCCTGTCAACAATGCGTCAGAATGAATATTTAAGTTTAAAACTACTTCGAATAATTGTGTTTCACCGTTTTCTGTCTTTATTTAAGAAGAAATTTGTACGAATTTTTTTTTCGTTTTTAACTGAGTAAATAAAACTTAAGTGTTCTGTAAATGTAGAATAGAATTAAAAGTAAGATAGACATTACATATGTATTAATGCGCTGCATAGTATTAGAGGTGTTTTAAAAAAAATCAAATTCGAGTTAGTTTCTTAAAATTTGCTCACACGTAAATTATAAAGATGTTTCAAAATAAATTAAATTTTCCAGCAATTATTTTTAGAATATTAGATTAATATTTGGATTTTATAAGATATTAAAAGCAAAATAAAAAGATTATGATTTTTTAATTCATTTTTTATTGTCTTGTTTACCTTTCTATTTTTCACTAATATTACATTTTAGAGATTATATTCAAACATTGATATTGCTTACACTAAATACTGCGAAATTAAAAAAAAAATACACTTTATCATCCTTTAAAATAGGAAAAAAAACTTTAATTTAATATCTTTATATAAATCCAAGACAAAATATATTGAAGAATTAAAAGTCGGGCATTATATTTTAGCATAAGACACATTAAAAAATCACCATAGAATTTTACGTGTTTGAAATTCGAAATTACGTGAACAGAATGAATTTCATATCAATTTAAAATGTGAAATTAAAAATTATTTTGCAAAGGAATGATTAAGATGAAGTTACAGAAAAAACACTCTAATTACTATTTTTTAAAACAATTATAGATGTCGTTGTGCCAAATGATCGCAAACGACGACTTGAAATTAATATTGGACGAATTAAAAGCAAAACGTATCCTTGACAATAATACCCACTAAAAGCTATTCCCGCTACTTATCATACAAAATCAGTTTCAATGTATTTGATAATGTTGATACTAATTTTTTGCATGACTTTACCACAGCATGGGTGACTAAAAAATGAGTAACTCCTTACACAATGGATAAACATAAGGAGGCGAAAAGTTTAGTCTTAAGTAAATTTAGTAATAGTTCAAATTTTGTTTATTATCCAGATCTACATTTATTTAATGTGGCATAAACAGCTTAACCAGGATTGCACTCTCACTTATTTGCCTACTTTTAGTCCTAAACAATGCTGATGCAAAGCAATTAATGCATTATCTTTATTATATTTTAATATACAAATTTTAAATCTGCATTATAATTTCAGAGGCTTGCAGATTAAATTTCTAAGTCATTAGTTGCTTATGTGAGGAAAATCTTTAATATAATTTATCAGTTACAATACAGTTATCGAAATTATAGGTATTATATAGTTTTACAGATATTTAATTTCGCGCAAACCACTCAAAATTCAAATAAAATTTTGAGATTTTGAAAGACCAATAATGTAGATCTTCACTCAGTGGAACATTTCAAGCAAAAGATACTAAATCACATACCCCTTAGTAGATAAACAACTTCAGTACAAAGTACATCGGCTTGTTAATGTCCTCCAACCGCTATTTGTTCTTCTTTCTAGCAGAAAGCGTCTAAAAGTTGCACTTCCCCCCAAACCGATATTGGTTTAGCTCAAACACAGCTGTTGAATTTTAAGTCTTTTGCAGGGTTGAGACGACGCTGCAGTATATTTTTCTGCTGCTTTATTTACTTTTTGTTCTCTTTTTTTTCCACATACCTTGAAAACACTGGGTCTTTAGCATCCAATCTTATAGTGGGTGGGTAATAAAAGACAAACACGAAAGGTGCTTGGTTTTGAGGGGGGAGGGAGGAAATCTTGGGTGATAAATTGCTTTTGGAGGGAGATGGGTAGGTGAAGACCCCTCCCACCCCACCAATACTAATGCTCCTGGGCCATGGAGTAGAAACTGGGTTCTAAAAAGATTCAAGAATCTTTAGTTTTACTTCTTTACTTCAGTTTACGACTTCAGGGATTACAGCTAGAAAATAAGGAATAGGTGTAAAAAGTTTAATGGGGGATATTTTATTTTTCGTCTCCTTTTTTTCCATTCGTCTACAGCCTCGATTTCATGTACAATTTTCGGGTTTTAGTTTAGTTTTCACGAAAAGTTTTGGGAAAGACTTAGATTTACAAATGTTATCGATGTCTCTTCATTTAATTTATTTCCTGCAATTGCGCCTCCTATCTGTAAGAAATAGAAGAAGGTCCCTAGTAATAATTTTCTGATTTTGGTATTGATAACTTTTACTTCCGATTTTCATTAAGTTATTTAAGTTACTTTTTCAAATTTTAGCTCTGAAAAGAGAGCGAATGATGCTTGAAATGCTGTAGTATTGTATCAGAAGAGTGATATCGTGTAGATAATAGAGGGCGTTTCAAATATCTTTGAAATATAAAATTGAACTTTCAGCTTTAAACAAATAAGAGAAAAAAATTATTATATATTCAGGATTGAATTAATGATCTATAATATTATCATTCTTTAAAAATCATATGCGCAATACTGCTGTTTTTTAAATACATCTTTTATTTTATTACCTTTGATAAAGATGGCTTATGCATGTCCATGATTAAAGAAACATGGGCGTGGCTGCATATATTTGAACAGTAAGGGTTAAAACTATCTTTATATGTAAAAAAAAAAAATCTGAAATTTCTTTTCAGCGAGAACTGTTGTGGTATTAGCACATTTATTCTGCAAAAAACTCTCATTTTCTAATAGTTGCTTGTTTTACTACTCATCGTTGCAAACATTCATGATTTTTCTTTTTTTCCCCCTAATATAATGTAAGTTTTGGAACTGTTTATTTATATATTATTTAATAATGTTTTTGTACGAAATCGCGTTTTTAAAAGTATTATTTATAATTAATAATAAGTATTGTAAGTAATAATAAGTTAATTTCTAGTGTAAATATCAGAATTATCACGTGATTGGAAGCAAGAGCTGCTGAAAAAATTGTATTCCCTTATTTTTTTCGTCGTTTCCTTCCAATGGATCTCTTATAAAATTTAAGAATTTATATTCTTATTGATACTTGATGACAATCAATAAGTCAATTAGGCACTCTATTTGGTGCAGTGAATTTAGTTTAATATTAATAAAATTTTCATATTCACAATCGTATAATTTTCATGCAAAGGTAAATACTATCAAAATATTATTAATTTTTTCGTTTAAAGACGAAATTTAAAATGTGTCCATTACATCGTTTATACGTCAACTGATCACAATTTTTCTTCATGAATATTATTTTTAAATAAGGAAATATTTTAATTGATTTTAACTCATACATTTTTCAATCAAATGTGGATTTTTGGGATTGAGAACTATTGCGATATTTTTTATATTAATTATATATATATTTTAGCATTTTGAAAATTCGATTTCTTCAAAAGAAATCTTGTATTCTTCTCTAGAAAATAGTTGTAATATTTTTAGAAAATATGTATGATGTACAATCATAATGAAATGAAAAAGAAATTATAATATATATTCTAAATTATTTTAAAAAATGAAACAATATTTCATTATTGAAGAAATATTTATGAAACATTAGTACATTTGCATAACATTGTTTAATTCAGAAAAAATATTTCAAAATATCTATGCTATAAATTTGCCAAAATTGTAAGTAAAAAAAAAGACATATTTAAATCCTCAATGCCATCGAAATGCTATAGAATATTTGTATCTAAAACCAAACTAAAATCATTTTAATAAATGAGAATTATAGAGAAAAAATATAATTATTTTTTACCACATTTGATCGTGATTTAAAAATTGAAAAAAATAGACCCCCCAAAAAACAGAAATTCAATTCGATTTTTTTTTATAAATCCGAAATGAACCTGGTTATTGGCTTTAAGTCTAATTGAGCCGGTGTCACAAAGATCTTATTTTCCAAATGATGTATAGAAATCGAAATAGCTTTCCAGCACGAAATTCTCACCATAAGAATCCGAAAAAAAAAATCTACCCTTTTTCCACATTCATTTCCTGGCCAGGCTTTCAACTAATAAAGTTTAATTGGAAAACTGGGCCATTTCACAGAGGAGCGAACCCGTTTAATTTCCCGCCATCCCTTTCTCCTCCTACCCTCATGGCTCTATCATTCATTCATTGTGGGCGACCCAATTCAAAATCCTGCATCGTCTGTGGAATTAAACTTCTTTATTCTTCTTTTTAATTCTTTTTTCTTTTCTGTCTTTTTCTATCGCATTCTACCAACGGTACCTACCCAGGACCCATAGTTTTAAAACTCCAGGACGTTTATAGATCGTAAAGAAAAAAACGACTCTGCTATCTTGATAAGAAGAGCATAGAAGAAAAAAAAACTGGAAAAAAGAAGAATCGAAGAAAGAATACCTGGAAGAAAGGGATAGAAAGAAAAAAAAAATCTTCAAAGAAATAGGGAAAGAAAGAAAGGAAAAAAAAAAAAAAGAACCGGTGGTAATGTGATTTATTGGGAATCTAATACTTTTTATAGCTTTTCTGCCGACCAGCTTATGTAAACACTGTTAAAAAGAATGCAACGACAAACTAAGAATTATACGTCTCATTTTTTTTCAGTTTTTTTTTTCGCTGACTGAAATAGTATTATCAGAATATTTATCCAGAAGGATATATATATATAAAAGAGTATTGACGTTGAAAAATTTACAAAGGGAAAAGAGATACAAAAAAAATAAATTTATCTCTTCAATACAATCCGTTAAGACCTTTCCGGACTTTCAGGCCCTCTATAAGAAAAGGCTTCTTTAGTCTGATGGAACAAAAGAAATAAAATGAAAAATACAGAAGCTTTTAGGAGAAGGAAGTAGTCGAGGGAATATGTACATTTCGTACCAGAATTTGTATTTTTTTATATTTATTTTAAAAAACGAAATAAAAACAAGATGAGAATAACATGTAAATATCTGAAAATAGATTACCTGGATGAATGGTCTATATACCATTAGCAACAATACCACTTTCCTCATTGCAAGAGCAGTAAACATTTTCGAATAAATCTTCATAGAGTTGAATAAGAATAAAATTTAGTCTTTTGAACTGAAATCTGATTTAAATACTTTCAAGTATTTAAATATAAATTAAATGGCTGGAAGTTTGACTTGATAAAGTATTTTTTTTATTAAATACTCAAGGCAAATTTATGATATGAAGAAAAATGCAATAAATAATTGATTAATTTTGATTTTCAGAGTTTGTTTCCAAAATACGGTTATATATTTTAGCTAAATAAGATTTAAAAGATCAAAATCGTTTGAACGCTTACTATTAAATTTTGATTATTTATTATTTAAATATCTAATCTATTTATCGTTTGGAAGTTTAGTATTACATTATTATTATTTATTATTTAAATATTTATCTCTTTACCGGATGGACGTCTATTATTAATTTTTTTGTTATTTATTATTTAAATATTTATCTCTTTATCGGATGGACGTCTATTATTAATTTTTTTGTTATTTATTATTTAAATATATATCCATTTATCGTTTGGACGTTTATTGTTACATTTTATTATATACTAGCCGCCTTTTGGCGACCAGCTGGTTCGCCAATCTTACTGTTTTTTAAAATTATCAGTAAATACTTAAAGTAACGCCGTTGCCAATTAAATACTTTAGGTGAATTGTCATTGTCAATTAAATACTTTATGTGAATTGTCATTGTCAATTAAATACTTTATGTGAATTGTCATTGTCAATTAAATACTTCATGTGAATTGTCATTGTCAATTAAATACTTTATGTGAATTGTCATTGTCAATTAAATACTTTATGCAACTTGTCTTTTAATAGCTACTTCATCAAAATATTCCTAAGGTACAAATTTTGATAGCCTTATAATTCACTCATGCAGTTATAAAGGCCATAAGCCCGTAATGTACTGTGTGCCTTTCTAAATGTCTGTCAACTCTGGCAAAATTTCAACTTTAAATTAAAGTGGAAATGATTAAACATCAAATTAATATGAAAACATTCTTTACTGAAACCTAGTATTTTTTTAAATATAAGTAAAAGAGAATCATTATGCGCACTACTGAGTAATTACAAAAATTTATGTAATATTTCAAAAATTATTAAACAAAAATTACTTAGAAAATTCAGATTAATTATGATTGAAATTACTTATTATTCAGATAATTATGAAAATTACTTACTCATAAAATTCGGGTTTTAATTTCACTTTCGAAAAGATTTAAATGATGCGAACAATAATATTTTATTTTATTTTTCTCTATGAACATAATTACAAAAATATTGTCTAAATTATATTCATCTTTTAGTTATAAGGAATCATATTCTACGAAATATTCTTGACACTTCAATCTTCAAATAAATAAATGGTTTCTATCTTCTGCTATCAAATTTGATCAACTTATGAAGTTTTGAATTAAAATGTTTAGAAGATTCAATTTTTGCATTCCCAGGCAGTCAATCTTGAGAAATCCTGGGCATTCATTGGGTTATCATCTTTGGAATGGTCGATGAAGTGTTTTAAAATTACCCATTTTTATTGAATGTGATCCTCAAATATTCATAAATCAGTCAGTTTTAGTGACTGAGTTGATTGAAGTTTATCTCTTTTTATTTAAAAGCTTAATACTCTTCATTTTTTAAAGCATTTATAGACTTATGTAACATGAGTCTATAAATGCTTTAAAAAATGCAGTTATGCAGTTATTCATTTAGACCCTTTTTATGGATTCATTACTATTATTAAAGTTTTACAAATTAGCCGTTGGACTTTGAATTCAATGTATATACATTAAACTGTGTTTGTCTTAAAAATAGTTATTTATTTTTTATTTTCAGTTTTTTTTCTATCTGATGGCAACATATTGATAAAAGATAATTTTTTTCCCTTTCACTCGTAACATGCTGGTGCAGATTAAATTTTATTGTTTTATTCGAAGTATATTGTTGAAAAATATAGTAAAATATTTCTTTAAAAATTCGTTACAAATAGGAGCTTAAGTTATAAGTTAAAATACTGATATTATTAGAAAGCTAATTTTTTTAATCCTTAATTTGATGTAAAAATCATTTGTGCGATAATATTTTCGGAAATTATGGCAAAAAAGCGTCAAAATTTTGCTTAATTTCTAATTAATTTAAATTCTAATTAAAAATTCAAAAAAAGGGCTCCAAGGTGTGCATTACCGACCTCCAAGGCATATATGTTCCAAATTAGGTAACTGTAGGTCGAATGGTCTGGCCTGTAGAGCGCCAACACACACATAAATGCACACATATTGAGCTTTATTATAAGTATAGATGTAGATTATTTTAGCTATCCATTTACTGTCTGCCTGTACAATCATAAAATTAAATAAGTTGCAGTTCATATTTTTATTCCGAAATAAGAAAAATCAATGTTTAGAACAACTTTAACTAAATATCGTATAACACACTGAAAATAATTTCTTACTTTAAAACATATTAACTACGTTATTATGTATATATAAGATACATTAAATAATATAAAGTTACTTCCATTGTTAAACCTTAACAAAAGCGTCTTTAATCAGACAAATAAAGGTCATATTATTTATTTCTAAGCTGAAACTTCTACAAGCAATGCTTTTACAGTATATTATACTTAGGAATTCTAGTCTTAAGCATAATTGTAATGCGTAACACTTCAAGAATTGTAAAAAATGGCCATTTTCATATATTTTAATTTTAGAAACTTAAATTGCTATATGTTATTTAGGGTAGGTAGGTAAAATCAAGTTGACGAATACATTATTTTACTGGGTTTTGTTAAATGATTTTTATAATTTAATGGGATTTATAAGATATAATCTATTGTCTCAAATGAATTGGTTTTTGACAATCACTCATCAGTAATCTATGTATATTGAATCATAATAATTTACTGACCAAGTAGCAACTTTTAGTTTAAGATTTTAATCACATAATAGCAAAACAAACAGCAACAACCCCCCCCCCCCCACCACCAACTTCCTTTCCAAGCTGACTTCGTATTCCATAATCGTTCGAACCAGTTTTAAGAAATATGAATTCGAGACAACCAGCAAGAAAAAAAATATTTATTTTTATAGATGTCAAATTTTCCATCCTTACAAAGGATATAAATTTAACTTAGTAATCTCTAAAATAAATAAGATATATGCATCTAGGCATATTGAATTTTGTGCAGTCGAATCTTCCCAAAATCTATATAGTCAATAAATGACATAAATAAATAATAAAGTATCGTAAATGACATTTACGATCTACAATAAAGCATTTTTTATGATGTATTAGAAATAAAAATGTTTATGAAGGAATAAACATTGATAAAACTTTTCAAATACGAACTTCTTTGGTTTTAGTCAAAGTAATGTCTTCTTTTTTATTTGAATTATCTAGTATGTATTGAGGCAATCCAATATGGTATTTGTATGGGCATAATGCATTAAGTGGCTCAATACATTTTTCTTCTGTCATATTTTTATATATTTCTTTTTGATTGGTCAGGCGTTTAAGAAAAAAATATCTAACAAATCCTGCCTTACATAATTTTTCAAATTTAAATAGATGTTTTTAAAAATAGTACAAAATTTTATTCCAAATAAATATGGGGGAAATATGTCTTAAAGTCAAAATTCGATTTTTACACTTTTTTTCAAAGACTATGTAAAATTCTTATTAAACAAAGAAAATATTTTTATAAATTATTGATAACTAAACTCTAATGAATTTAAAACATTTATTATTTAATTTTTTTTATAAAAACTTATTGCATTTATACATCAAAAAGAACTTCATAATTTTTTCATCAATAAAACTAATATTAGTGGAATTTTTAAATTATAGAGCAATTTAAATTTGTTCAAATTAAATATTTTAAAACCTTTTATTAAAGCTTAATTAAATACACTAATATTGTCTAAATGATATTATAGAATATAAAATGCATGCTGAAATTATAGTTTTTTTTGCCATATATGTCTTAAAATTAGTGTCTTAAATCAATTTTCTATAAACTAACATTGATATTTAGAACACCTTTAAAAGCTTAAAAAAGCAATTATGAGCATTTAAATTTGTCCTCAGTTCCTAAATAATCTTAAGTCATATATAGTTTTTCAAAAATTTATGTTCTTAGTATAACCTATATGAAACTTTATGCTTCAAATAACTGAAGGCATTATTTTCAATTTATTTTATAACTTATCTAAAGAATGAAAAATTATGGATGACGAAATAAAAATTAAATTTAACTCATAACTTTAACTAGGTAGTTGTTATAACTGGTATATATATTTTTTTACCAAAATTTACAAAAAGTATGATTAAAGTAGAGAAAATAATTTAATTATTTAGATTAATAGCATATTTTTTTCTTAAATTAATTTTTTACGTATTGTAGCACAGCTGTTACAAAACAATATCTTAACATTCATGCAGGTATGAAAATATAATTTTATCTTTTTATTATTATAACCTTGCAGAATAAGGACAATTTTTAAAAATATCTCTAGAAAGGGTTTACTTATTATCATAAAAATTTCTTATGTATAATTTTCTTTCCGATTGACGAAATAAAGGCAGAAATTTAGAGTAAATAAAAAATTGTTTATTTTCATACATAAATATTGCCGTATTATTGTATAATTATTCTTGAAATATTTGTTTTTATTGTTGATTGCAATGTAAAATATTCGATTGAGGTTACAAAGAAATCAGAATACAAAGAAATCAGAAACGAAAAAAATAATTAAATCCATAATTTAATGAAAGAACAAGCATGTTTAAATTATTTTTTGTTTATTTTATAAATTATACGACAAATAAAAATTGTAATATGTTGTTTGAAGATATATTTTTTTGTATTCAGATACCAATGAAAGAATATCAAATTTATTTGCAAATTATTTTCATTCATTTTTTGTTTAATGTTATATTATTTATATTCATTTCTTTACATATTTTCTAATTCACATTTTGAAGCAAAATATAACATTACCATTCACGAAAGTTACAGTTTATAATACTTGATGAGTTTAGAATCTCTCACTCTCTCTCTCTCTCTCTATATATATATATATAAATATCTATATCTATATATCTATATATATATATATCTATATATCTATATATATATCGATTATAAATAATACTAATCGCGTTTTTTATTTTTCATGAAGAGTCTAAAAGTTCGGTAAGTATTAATAATTACCGACTGTTAATACTAATCTTGGATTTTATTCTATTCCTCTCTCTCTCTCTCTATATATATATATATTCGGGTTATATATATATATATAACCCGAACCAGGACTCAAACCCGGGAAGTCCAGACCATGGGGGAAGAATATCAGCTGTGAAATGTTTTATTAAAATGGTTGTCAATACTTTACTGCACTAAGGAGGGCAAATTCAAATTTTGCGATAATTTAGGAACACCCTTTATATATATTTGATAATTATTTTTGAATGATTTTTAAAGATTGTTAGAAGTTTATTTTTCGTTGTTATATATTCATTACAGAATTTTCCAGATTTCTTAATTAAGTATTACGTCCGGCATTTCCTTCTTTTAGAATGTTCTACTTTCTTTTCTGTTTCGCCGATACACCGAAGCTGTAAGTCACTTCACTACCTTGAGGTAGATACGTAAATCTTTCAAACCATCCTCTGGGAGATATCTACCCAAGAAGTAACCTAAAGAGTTAAAGATACATTTTATTAAAGACGGCCAATTTTCCCTTCATGCCCCATCTCATAAGGGATATCCACCACTTTTATGGTAAAATTCCAGATGGCCGTTTCTTTTATGATGGACATACCTTATCATGGTTGGGAGATATAAGGGCTGCGCACGTAAAAAGGCGATTCATGTTTCATTCATGTAAAACGGCCTTGCGTAAAATCTCATTTCTCACGTAAAGAGGAGGGTATTCCGAAACCGATAGATTCAAGAACCGGCTTCGTAATTTTATAACCGGATGGAAAAGAAGGCAACGAAACTTATCTTCAGGATGGTATCGTAACAATGTTCGATATAAAACTGCAGTTCTCTCTGCTTTTATTTGTTGCCTCCCTTGCTTTAGTTTTAGGTAGGAGGAATTGCAAAATGGTGGTTACTTTGAGGCTATTTTCTTGAAATTTTATAGCATTGGAAGGATGAGTTTTGACTAGTATTGATAAAAAATGTAAATCAAGTCTGGTGTGATAACAGATTAACATGGTTTGAAAAATGTTTATAAAATAAGATAATTCCGCAGAATTAATGCACATTTTCCATCAATTTGTCAACTAAATGTTTTCAAGGAATAACTGTTTAGCTACTGCATCATACATTGAGTAGTTAATCTCTACATTTGAATGTAACATTCAAATCCGCCAATGTTTGATTTAAAGTGCTGATTTAGGGGCTTATCAATATCTGGCAGAATCTGACTCCATCGAATAACTTCATGTTTGAATATATAAAAAATGATTCTAACCTTAAATGTCTTCAAAAATATAAATGTATAAAATGATTGTAATGTATTAAATGTAAATGTATAAAATGATTGTAATGTATTAAATGTAAATGTATAAAATGATTGTAATGTATTAAATGTAAAGTTATAAAATGATTGTAATGTGTTAAATGTAAATGTATAAAAGGATTGTAATGTATTAAATGTAAATGTATAAAGTGATTGTAATGTATTAAATGTAAATGTATAAAATGATTTTAAATCTATGTAGAAAACTTTATGGGAAATATTTTTTTATAAAATATGATTCAACTATAAATATATAAAAATTTCTTGAAATTTAACAAAATTAACTAGAAAAGCTGAAAATAAAAGTACTTTGATTTCACCCCCCACATAAAACAAAGATGAAATGATATTAATTTTATTACTTTTGATTACTGCTGGTAGTTTGTTGCATTGAAGTTGTATTCCAGAAACTTTAATCAACAGTCTTCGTGTTATAGTTGCTTCATGAGCATTAAAAAAATTAAACAACGCGAAAAATTGACACCTCAAAAGCGATAAATCGCTAATTTTCTGCGAGTGGATTTTGTGGCTTCCAAAACTTCAAACTAAAACAACATCATATTCTCATGAAGATTAATAAAGTAGAACATCTATGTAAATTCTTTGCATCTATTTGAAAATTTTACTTGTGACATAGTTAAATACTGGGAACATATGCCAAAAGAGTGTAAAAACTTTTATTTTTATTTTATCATTATTCTATTAAAGTTTTCGAGGACACCTTATGTTAAAAGTTTTAAATTTAAAAATACTCTTGTTGTAACGCGAAAACATGTTGCTTATACATAGTCCTACAATTTTATAGAATTTGTAATTGGCCTAATACACAAATGGATTTAATAAGCTTATACGAATGATCTTAGGTCAGCATCCTCAAGGAACTTTAGTTTGGGTAATCACAACAGCACTCTCCAAGAATATACTTATATCTTACTCACTTTCATGCCACGTTTGATGTTACTTTTATTTTGCTTCCAAAATGTATAGCTCAATTTTCAACCACGAAACGAAATCCAACAAACAAACAACAGACAAGAGAATTGAGGTCATCGTTTACAAAAAAAAGAAGGCTGTCTCTTAGGGCCTGTTACGATACACAAGTAGAGCGAAAGAACATGTGTTGCTTTGTCAAAAATAAATACTAATAACAAGAAAGAAAAACCCGATCAAAAGACAACAAATCCCATAAGAGAAAGGGACCCTGCAGTCCCATGCGGTCTTCAACTCGGGTCATGGTCCATTAAAAACCACTCAGCTAGCTCGGAAAGCGGACATGCATACATATGCACACTCTCTCCACGAGGGGGCGCTGACTGTCTGGTAAAATGCATTTGTTTCAAAGTCCAGTCTTCTTGCTTTGACGTCATAAGAGGAAGGCTTCTCTCTGCACCCCCCTCTGTCGCTATTTTATTCCTTGACTTAACCACAGTGGAAATGAGGGGAAACGAACGGGGTAGTCGGGGAGGGTAGGTTAGAGGCGTCTTTGTAGTTGTTATGCCTTATGGGATTACCGACATGTTTTCCGGGACTAGAAGCACTCTGTTGGGAAAATTGATGGATCAGAGGCAAAAAAATATTCCCAGGAAGACAAGAAGAGGACAATAGGGAGAAAAAAACAGTAGCTTACACACAAAAACATGCAAAAGGACTGAGGAAAAAGAATAGATAAATAAGAGAACAGAAAAAAGGATCGAAGCAGTCCATAGAATTTTCTTTTTATCTTTTGTCTCTCCTTTGCTTTTCGTATCTATTTCCGCTTTGTTTTAAAGGAGGAAGCTAAAAAAGTTTACCGACCCCCCCTTCCAACAAGCAAGCCCTCTCTTGGTTTATGTGTATTGAGAGCCTGTCTTCGATTTCGTTTTCCGGAGTGCTGTGTTTTGATGTTTTTTGACAATAAATGCCGCTGGCAGATCAAAGTTATGCAAAAATACTTCGGAAAAGAGGATTTTGGACTGATCTATTTGCTTTTTAGGAGTTGTCAATGCTATCTTTTGCACTTTTTTTTTCATTAAGTATTTTTTTCTCAGTGCCTAACCTTTATGTTGTAGCAAAGATATATTTGCCGGCATAACAAACTAAGAGGATTTCATCATTTTTTATTGTTGGTAAACAAAGTTTGTCCGGAGCTTTTCTACTGCTTGTAAATATGTTTTCTGATAAGAGAGGGTGTATGTGTTTGTCAGAGAAGCATTATAAATCTTTCGTCTTTTCTTAAATATTATTATATTTAGATTGCAAAGTCTGGAGAGTAGAAAGACTTTTCTATTTTTAATGCCATACGTTGTCTAACTTAATAGGATTGTCAGTAGTAGAAAAGGAAAATCAAGTCAAAGAATAACATTTATTATATAAAGGGTATTCCTTGTTATATTTTTAGATTTTTTTTGATTCATTGTATCCTAACATGATCTTAATGTTATGTCGGAACAAAATTCCTCATCAACAATAACATATGAAAATATCTGATGAAATTCCATTTAGGTCATGTAACTGCTAAAAATATTTTGCCAGAAAAATGTTTTTCTGTTAGGGATAGCATTAAAACAACTAGACTAGTGCTACTCATTTCGTAACAATTACTTTGGCGAAAATATGTATGTAGAAGATGGATACTTTGAGAATTTTCTCTCTCACATGCTAGAAATAAAAAAAATATTTATGTCAATTATTTACTTTTATTTTGAACAATTTAAAAAAAAATAATCAGAGTTTCGAATTTTATTTTGCTCTTGTCAATAGGATTTTAATATCAGTGTCCTTTGATATAAAATAATTGGAATTTAAAAAAAGGGACAAATATTATTTAATTGGAAAATTATTTGAAAATGCTTAATTTTAAAAATATTTTCTAATTGAATTTTCATAGTTGATCATAACTTAAAATATTCAATGTTTGCAGTTTTTCAGAACTTAGAAAAATGCTTTTAACCGATTGATCCACCAATTTGTATGATATATTTTCTTTACATAAAATAGGTAATTCTAGCATCAGAAATAAGAGTTATTAAGATACATTAAAAATAATTCAATATGCATTTACAATTTAAAAATAACATTTAAATATTTTTTAAATAAATGATGCTTCATATATGCATTGAAATGCATATATGAAGCATCATATATGCATTTCTAGAATATAAAGTCTGTATTATAGACTTTAATTTTATAATAAATATGTTTTTAAGCAGTATTTATTGGCTAAAAAAGAATAAGAATGGAATGGAAGGATTTTAACCGATCTAAAAGCTTTCAGCATGACAAATGTTTTAATCACAGTTTCATATATATCCTCTTAAATGCAATTATTATTTTGGTTACACAGCACTTTCCTTTAAATTCTTTTTAAAACTTAAAATTATTTCTTTTATGGCAAAGTCACTTTCTAAAAAAGGAAAACAGAATTAATTCTTTTCAATACCTATAATCTCTGACACAAAGTTGAATAATTAGTCACTCTTTTCAGTTACTAGTTCACAATTATGCATGAATTCTATAAATAATGTATGAATTCCATAAATTATGCTTGAATAATTTTCAATATGTGTGTATGAGTTTCTAATTTAAAATAATATTTAAAAGGAGTGGGAGTCCTAGTTCAAAATATCATAGCTTGATAATATTATATTTAATAATATGTACAACACAAAGCAGTATATTCAATATCATTAGATAAGAAAAAAAGGATTCAACAAATAAACAAAAGAAAAGCATTGTGAGTTTAGATTGGTGAATTAATTATACGATATAGAAAAATATCGTAATGAAATATATTGACATAGGCTTAGAAAATTTTAATAAAATTACGTAAAAATTGTATAAAATAACTGAATTAATTCTTGTTTTTAATATTACAGAGTAATTTAGAATTTTTAATACCAAATTATTTAATAATAAAGCTTAGTTTATAAAATTACAGTGTGGTTTATATACAATAACATGCAAAATTACGAGGCCCGTCCCAATATAGCCCTCGTGTTGCTTTAAAACGGGACGTTAATATAACTAAACTAAATGCAATAACATGGTCAAAACTACAATAAGAAGTTCAAATCCTTATTACTTTGAATTGAAAATTTAATAATTCTGTTTTGGGTGAGCACGAATGATTGAAGAAGTAGAGACACTCTCTATCTAGGAAAAAAAGGATCCAATGACTCCACGTAGAATATTTTGTAAGATTTTTGTATCATGATTACCGCGATTAACGTTCTCGTATTCAAATGATATTTTGTTAAAATGTATAGCGATACATTTCAAGTATTTACATATTAAGTATTTAGATAAATAATCAAATTTATATTGAGTATGATGTACAAATTCAAGAGTAACTGAATATTGCGGTAATATACCAAATAAAACTATTTCCAAAGTGCATAAACAAATTTAATAGCTCTCAGTATATGAAAATTCCAGACAAACAATGCACGATTTGAAATCCTCCTTCGTCTACATTTACAGATCATCTGACACTAAACTTGTCTAAAACAGGAAAAATAAAGCACTATTTTATGCTGGAAAGGGAGATAAGATAAAGCACAAACATCGAAAGGACCTCTTTCTTCCAAAAAACACTTTTTTCCTGAACCTTTGAGAAACAAATGGAGGGAATACTTGGCCTTTTACGTTCCAATCGATTCTTTGCTATTTTCCTCAATACGAAAAACCCATAGGACTTTTTTATAACGTTTCAAGCATCCATCTTTCCATACATAACATAAGGGACCATTTGAGTTTCGATTCCGTTTTTAGGAGTATTATTTCTTAACGCTCCGTTGGTTCTCTATGCAAAAGGAGATAAAGGTTTCCTTTTATTTGCTGTCTCTGATTTGGAAACAAAGGTAAGTGGAATTTTAAAAGTTTTCGGAAGTGAAGTCAAGCGTATGAATGCTCTCAACCCTTTGATAAAGTGGCGGATGGGCTTAATTTCTTATAGGTTTAAAATTTTTGCAATGCGTTTTTCACGCATGTATGTGTACGTGGTGTCAATTCAAACTGAAAATTAGAGGAAAATAGAATAATCTATTTTACGTTTATTTAATAACTGATACAGCCTCGAAACTTTTTTGTATACTTTTTAATAAACATACGCATATCGCCAATGGGAAAAAACAGTTACTACATAATTTTTTACTTTGCCATCATTATCGAACTATTTTGTGATTAATCGTTGGATTAAGTAATACAAAAGTGGCAGAAAACTGAATGTGCATTTGGCATGTGAATACTTTCAACCCTTTGATAAAGTGGCTGATTTATTTAATTTCTTATCAGTTAATATTTTTTGTGACGAGTTTTAATGCCTGTTTGTATACTTAAAAAAATTCAAATTGGATGTTAATGGAAAATAGAACTATTCTATTTATTCTATTTCACGAAGTCTATTTCGCTTTCCTTTAAATAATTTTGAAATTGTTACCAAAGCATAAAAAGATATCAAAGGTGGTCTCCTTGGAACTTTTTATACACCTTATAATAAATATTCATGCTTCCTCATTGGTGAATTGTTTTAGGATTCATCGTTGGGGTACAGTTAATATAAAAGTACCAGAAAAGCGAAGATGAATTAGAATGCCTTTTCTTTAGGCTGATTAAAAATAAAATGTGGCATAAGATTACAGTTATAGTTGCAAGATTACATACGAAATTTCATTTATTTAAGTTGTTGCTTTTTCTGTTATGTCGTATACCAGTCTGAAGAGCACAGACTAATAGAATGTTAACCCATTCAATGGATTTGGTTCTAAATTTCATATGATTGGTATATTATATTTTATTTTTCTCTATTATGAAATTATCGTATTAATCTACATTAGAATGATGCAAAGATAGTCTCGCGGATCCAGGTTAATGGATTTCGTATAAAATTTGATAGAAATCTACAAATTTGGAGTAAAGACCATCACTAAATTTCCTTCGTCCAGTTCTCGTCGTTTCTGAATTATCATGTTCACAGGAAGACAGGTACAATTTCAAAAATGTGCCTTTGATTTCATGGAAGAATTTAACATTGAGATTCTTCAAAATTTTGAGTTCTATCTTTTTTAGCGATTACAATACTTTAATATTGCATACTTCGTATATGAGAAAGTAATTATGTGACATATGTGTTTCTAAATTTTAAAACATTCGTAGATTTAGTACTAGTATCTTCCACCATTTTATCTACTAGTTATGACATCGTTTTCAGCTTTGAATATAAATTTGGACTATAATGTTAATAACAATCAGCATGGAAGAATTTTTTTATATAAATAAATATGTAAATAAATGAAATCGGTTAAAATAAGATTACACAGCGTTCCAAAATTTTGCCTTATTCATCTAAACTTAGAAATGGTTATTCGAATTTCACTAAAATTTAAGAGTGAATCAGGAAATGGTTTAATAAGACATATTATGAAATAAATTACAATTTACTGTTTTAACTTTTAAGTGTTATTATCATTCTGTTAGTTTTAAATTATCGAATGATTTTTTTTACAATCAAATTCAGCCTTAAAAATTATTTTATGTTCAAGTAATATGTTATCACATGCAACTAAATAACCGGTATTCTGGATTACTTTTGAATTATTACTGCTTATCTAAATCCCATGAAACTAAATAACTTATGTAGTTATTTTATTAAGAAAATAAAATATAATAAAAATAAGGTGGTTATTTTTTAATTCATTAAGAATGATACAAAAAATCTGAAAGTAGAGTAACGTCTATTTGAGAATTAAAGAGAAGAAACAAAAGAGAAAATATGGAAATTCCCTTCAAAGATATAATCAAAATTTGGAAAAAAAATACAATCTAATAAATAAATATTATACCTTTGAAAGTACGGGATCCAATTTCCATTCGATTCTTTGAATCAAAAGAAAACAATGCATTTTAGGAATTGCATTTTATTAAAATTTATTTTGAATAAATTTAATTTTTTATAATGTTGATTTGAATTTAAGTTGTTTGTCTGTTTTTATCCATATTTCAATTATCTTTTAGATATCTAATTTCTTATATTTGTTTGTTTAAACAAAATAGATTATTATATTTCTTTAAAACTTCTTTATTTATACTAGAAAATTTAACTTACATAGCTTCTTTTGAAATAAATGAAAAATTCAAATATATTATTAGATTTTTGTTTTCAGCACATCGATATTCTGTTAATAAAATCTAATAACGAAATTGAGATTTTAAAAGTAAGGAGCTTTACTAACATGTCCATTTTTAGTGACACATTTTTAATTAGTTTCATGTACCTATAGAAAAATAACACAATTTTTAGGTAGCTACAGTAGTTATAATGATAATGATAAATGACTCCCTGTTGATATTATTTTTCTCTTTTTTCTCATCACATTTTTCATTACATAATAAAAGAAATTTGCTGTTACAGAATTTTCGTCTATGGGCGCCCTTTACGACTGGCGTCAGATTAATCATCATTCCTTCTTTGATGTTTTGAAAATCAATGCAGTCTGAGATAGTATCGTCAACAATTCTAATCACAAAACAATATGCCATATTTGTTTGTTTTTGAGCCATCTCATTCACATACACATAGTCGTACATACTTTTCTTTAATGTATTTCATTCAAGATTTGAGAAAAATCTACAAACTGAGAGTAAAAATAACACAGAACTTCACTTGAGTAATTCCTAATTTTTTGAATTCTCATCTACAAATTCATAGATATAATTACGAAACACTTTAGAAATCAAGAAATTTTCAAGGCATCAATAGCTTCATAACAAGACAAATACAATAGAAAATAATGGAAAACGTATACTTTCAGTGGATCTATACAAAATAAAGAAGAAAAAATCTGGTTGATTGATTATTTCTTTTATAACTTTTTATATACCATAACTATATTTATTATAAAAAGCACTTTAAAAAACCTTTCTGTACATTCATACTTTCCACAAATCGAAAAAAGTAGAATTATTTTTTTTTCAAGAAATCCTATTACTTTTTACACACGATTTCAGTCGGACAAGTTTAGAGACAGGACATTCCACAGTTGAGCAGAAAAAGAAAAAAAAATTCTTTAAAAAATGGCGCGAAACACGTCCCTGACACCACTCACGTCTGCCAAAATCAAGTCAAGAGTAACTGACTCTGAAAGACCGGACAACCGAGTAGAACGTGGAGTCCGGGCGAAAATGCCTGCCAGGCCGGACTACAAAGAATATTGATTGTCCGTGATTGATTGCGTTGTATAGTGGTTACTGTCTTTGCCTTGCTTGATTTATGGGTTATTTTTCCATTGAAAGATTTAATGGCGAACTTACGCTGTTTGCGTTGGCGGTATTTTGAGAAGTCGCCAAGAGTTCATAAGCAATAAAAGTGACGTATGAGATGGAAAAAAAAATCTTGTATTTGTATAGATGTATTCCGACAAAGTGATATAAATTTTAGCTTTCACTTTGAGAGCTAATATTTATTTTCGGAAAAGGAATTGATCGTTTCCAGATAAACGAATTTTTTTAGACGGTTCGCTTTTTATTTGGATTTCCATGTCTGCATTTTTTTTTCAGTTTTCAATAATGTTATTGAAATATTTTTTTTCCCGACTGGGCTGTGATTTTTAATATGAAACAATCAATCTTTTGAATAAGAAGAAAAGCTAATATGTGATTATTGTTGTAATAATTAAAGATTATTAAAGAAAAACCAAATGTCATCATAATTTGAGGTTGATATATGTAATCCATGCATTTATCAGGATATTTTTGAAGATTTGTATAAACCTTGAAACTTAGATTCAAGTTTTATATACAAAAGAAATTTACGACTACATTTTTTAAAATTTTAAATGACTCTTGGTTAATAGTTGATTAATAAAGAAAATATGTTAAAATTATTTCCTGATTATCATTAGCATTCACCATAAATTAGCAAAAATGGTCATACACAAAACTGCAGTTAATACTTTAGTTTTAAAATAGAGTTATAAGTGTCTGTTTTATGCAAAAAATAACGTGAAAAAGTTGGAAATTCACTAGTGGAGGCCATATAATTACAGTTAATACAAAAAAAACTTCCTGTTTGATACATTTATAGTTATTTTATGAATATTTACCAGCAGTATAGAAGCCATATAATATTTAAAGAAGTACCAATTATAGAAGAAGTTTCATAATAATTTGGATGGAGTAGTTTTTTACTTTAAAAAACTGATATAAACAGACAGAGCAAATGTCTTTTACATTTGTTATTAAATTGTTTTGCATCTTGATTGAGATAACGATATTTATCGTCACACAGTTTTTCTCATATTTAGATCTTCCTTTTTGTTTTGCAATTACCATATGTGATACATTAAGAATATTTAGCTTCAAACCGTCGACTAATGCTTATGCTTTTTACTATGCATTAAATTGAATTATTAACCGCATTTTTAAGTATTAAAAATTCAATGAACATGATTTTTAATTGAGAGATAGATTACTTTAACTAACGTATATGAGAATGGTATATGGAAAATTCGATTCCAATTTATGTTGAATTAATAACTAAGTTCTTAACATATTCTTAAGTGTTGATTTCCTTTATATACATTTCAAACATGTAATTTTTAAAAAAGAAAGCAAGCAATTTCTAATGTATTCTCTTATATAGCCTATAATATAGAGTAAAATCTCAAAATAAATAGGAAGATCTAAATATGAGTAAAAGATTTTCAAACAAAATGTTTTATATTAACACTCAAGGGTTTGTTTTAAAGCAGAAATTTATTTAATTTTCCCCAGATAACAAAAATTTTCAGAAATAGTTTTTAAAATCTCAACACTGCATATTGTTATTATTAAGTCTTAGGGAAAGTCCCATAACCTTTTTTTGGTATTTTTTGTAATTCAATTAGATAACATTTTATAACTAGGGAATATACTGCTTTGCTTATTTAATTAAAAATCTACTGAATACTTGAGGTATTTAAGAGTCATCAGAGTTTTTTAAATCGAATTATGATGGATTTGAATGATTTAATATAAGATTATCAGTTTGAAAAACGTTAATATGATATCCTTATAACTCACATGTTTGGTGGTTGAGAATTTAAAGCACTCTTAAAGTTATAGCAATTAATGTTAAATGCAAAGACACATATAATCAAGTTTATATTAGCAGAAAAAGTGAAGACGTGCATAAAGTGGAAACATAATTTATACATTAAAGCGTTTCCTAAAACTTACAACATTTGGAGAAATGATCTTTAAAAAACATACTTGGGAAACCCAACCTTCAGTTGGCAGTTTTTTTTTTGTAAAATCATAAATAAAATCTTATTCTATGACACGTTAGAAGTTATAAGCAAAATGTATTTGAATTGTAAACAGGGAAATGAACATTAGAAAAATGAACGGGAGTAATAAACCCTGACCACTATTCCATTTCTTTCACATTTAGGCAGTTCATGTCAATATTTAGTTATGAATTTTTTTGATTGTAAAATGGCGTTCATTCAGGAAAAACACTATCCATATCGGTATATTTAAAAAGCAAAACCTAATGTATTAATAAAAAATTTTAACAATTAGAGCCGTTTCTGAGTAAATTTTATATGTAAACGTAATAAATTTATATATAAACAAGAACTAATAATGTGAAATTATAAGGGTAAAGTAAATAATAAGTAAATAAGTAATTGATAAGTAAATATTTAATTAGTTGAGCTGCGATGATGAGTTAAACTCAATGTCACGCATATAATTATCAGAAAACTTATCAAACTTATCATTTATCTGTCATTTATGTCAATTTTTAAAGAAATAGATTTTTGTTTCGTTAGTTGCTAAAGAGAAGCGTGCAGAGCCGCTAAATAGGCGAATCATGTAAAGAACTAGAGATACAAATGTGTGTAGATAAAATAGATACCAAGATTGCCCCTTCTTCTAAAAAGAACTTTCCAAACTTTGGCTACACGATCTTCAACACACTTTTACAATGTACATGATAACTAATGAATCCCTGGAGGGCCGGGACTATAAACCACGAGTTTCGTCCTCCACTGGGTACTTGATGTTGCTATTAATAAAGAACGAAACCGACCTTAAATTCACACATATCTTTTTCTCTCTTCCGACTTCGCTGGCATATATCTTGGTGTATCGACGCCCCAGGACAAGAAAAATATCTCTGTCTAGAGGAAAAAAGTCCTGATGAAGCACCTGTCGTTGATGCAGGTAAGCTGGTCCCCAAAATCTCCCAGGAGGACCCAGGAAAAGAGGATTACTTTTCGTTTGGAAGAAGGGGGAGAGTGGAAAGGGATTTAGGTGGGTGGATGGGAAAGGAGATGCGTCTCCAAGTGACCGTAACAAATTACCGGGGGTTGGACTGGGGCATAGAGCCACTGGGGTGAGAAAGCGATGGTGGGTGCAATGTTGATGCATCAAAGAGATTAGCAAAACTCGATTTTGCGGTTGTTTGCAGTAGCAGTGCCCCAGTGCAAATGGATGGAAAAGTAACTTGGAGGAGGTTTTTTGTCCCTTTTTTTCCTTCCGATTTTCTTCCACAAAAATAGGAATGTTATGTCGTATTTTTGGGAAACAAAACTTGTACCGAGTAAAGATTCAGGAAGAAATATACCTGCATTTATGAATTAAAACTCCATGTTTCTAGAAATTGTCAGCAGCAAAGTAAGTTGTTAGCAGATTAATTATTGCACTAACCACTTTAATTTATTTGTGTTTATAAGATATTAGCACTTTTGTTATTTTATTTAGTAAAAATAGTTGCTGTTATAGTATATAAACATCTTTATTGTTATTTTTATTATTTTTTCATTTTTTTTACCGAACTCTGCCCAGAATTTGAATGGCTGGATTGAAGGAAATAAAAACGATTCAACTTTCGTTACAGGTTTATGAAATAAGGAAAGGGAAAATGTGTGATTGAGGAATCAAAATAACATATCAATTTTAACATTAATTATTAATTTATAAAAAATATTGGCTTCTTTCGTATTACACTTCTTTTGATAAGGGAATTATAAGTAACTGGGGATAATATCTATTTCTAAAAAGTATGCATGCCCATCAGTGTATTGATACATATGGAGAAAAGTACAAGTTTCTTTTGATAATTAAATACAGGGATGATATTTATTATTAAATTTGTGGATGCACTCAATATATTGATATATATTCTACAAAGCGTAATTAAGTTTTTCATTAAAATGTACATAACATGTATCTAAATTTATATTTCTTTTGATAAGTGAATCAAAAGTAGAGGGATGATAATTATTTCTAAATTCCTGCATGAATATCAGTGTTTTGATAAATATTTTATTGTATTATAAGTGGATTGCTAATATAAAAAATAAATTTTAAAGCATAATTACGTTTTATGTAATAAAGTACATGGCATATTTAAGTTACCAAATTATACGTCAAAAGTGTGTAAAGTTACATTAACTATTCTTGGTAAAACTTATTCGCAAATGAGTGCTACTTAAAATTTTAATATCAAGTTGTCTATTCATGAAGTTGAGGTTTTACAAAGTGAATGGAAAAAGATATAAAGGCAAAATGATAAATTATTGTAACAATGTGAAAATGAAGAATGTGAAAAAACTATTAACAAATAATATGAAATCTTTTTGTCCCAGACTTCTTTTCTTATCTGATTTATAGCATTTGTTAGTATTTTTTACAATCTTACTTCATTCATTAAATAATTAACTAATAGATATACCAATAGTTGTTACATTATTCTGCAAAAATAATTTAATCATGCTCACTGATATCATTTAATTGATTATTTTGAAATATTTTTTTTATTTTCTAAAACGTATACCAGAGAAATTTTGCATTCTAATAATTTTAAATAGTTTATATATTGATTATAAAAGGATACGTTATATTTTAGTTCAGTATACACTAAGTACTTCAGTATACACTATGAATAAAAAAATCACATTTTTTTTTCATAAATTGGTGACAATATTGATAACATATCAACCAGTTTATTCCAAATACTGGTTATGAGATGTGTCAATCTATGACCTATGAGCGGGGCAATCATAAACCGATTTTTTAACCATAATATTTCAGCAATTTGCTGATCACATTTAAGCACTGGGTTGAAATTCAAGGAGTCCAGAGACAAGAAATTCTAATAAGTTTAGTATCTCCTTTCACTTGATTATAAGAAAAAGAAAATTCCAAACTGCTTTTACCTCAATGTTGCTGAAATTTTGATAACTTGTTGTTCAAATTTGTTCTGAATACTGGTTTGAGATGTGAAAGATGTTGAGAGACGGTGAATCCCTGAAAGCTAAATTCCTCATTTCTCTTAATTGTAAAAGGAGGAAAATTATTTTGATATTTAGGCTGGCTTTGTCAGAATTATTGAAATTGATTAGGCAGGGGAATTCTATGAAATATATGATTTTGGCTATTATATAGTTCGTGATCAATTGCGATTAATTAACAGTTGAGCAATAAAAATAATCTGTAAATCGAGTTATTCCTTCAACGAAATCTGCATGATCACTTCCACTTGCTTTTGAAAGTGAAAGATGGTGGACAGTTAATGGTTGGCGGTAGATTCTGTCTACATATTCATGGGAATATATTTTGAATATATAATAGCATAATTTCTTCATTCACGTTTGAAAATAATCACACTTGTATCTGAGAATTGTCATGGTATATAAAAAAATTACAAGTAAGCACACCAAACAAAAATTAGATTCAAAACTGGCTCATAAATGTAATTAATTATTATTCTATTTGACCCATTCTTGAAGGTAAACATGTAAAAAGAAATGACATCCAAAATTCGTGTATATGAATACAAAAGAAAGAAGCAGACAAAATAATAATTGATGTTACTTTCTATTTTAATATGTTGGGTAATTACCTTTGTAAGCCACATTGACTACTAGCATAAAAAGAGAATAAGTTGATTGGATCGTAAAAGAAAAGCGCATTAATCAACTAAGAGAAAATACAAATGTCATAAGCATGAAACATAACAACAATAGTCAGTTATGGTAAAAGAACTAGAATTTTCAAAATCTGCTTTTATTCCAAAAGTCTTAAAATTCGATTTTTCTTGCAAAATAAGCAAAGCAGCAACTAAATGAAAATAAAAAACGCTTCGCTTGCATCTTACTTCTCCCCCTCCCTTCCTCTTTTCACCTGATCCTTCATATTTTCTTTTTTCTTCTTTTCTTTCTCAAGAACAAGAAAGAAAGCAAGGGAATAATGCTTTTGCTATGAAGAGAAGGGGGAAAACTGTTGTTAGTATAAAAGTCTCGAAGATATAAAGCGCACAAAGCTCAAAGAAGGATTTGAAATTCACATTTCCTCTACCGTCTTTTTCTTTTCTGTATTACACCATGCTATAGATCCCCTGTGGTGGAAACATCTTTCAATTCCCTGTAAATTACATTAACAGGGAAAGAATACCCATCCTACCTCAGCTTAAAAACTATTGCTGTCAGCAGAAAACAGGTAAATAAATACCAAAGTATGCACTTTGTCAAATCTGTATTTGCTGCCTTCGACATACGCTTTCTTTTTGTCTTCTTTATTTTTTTAAATAGATTTTTTTCTTCATCCCTTGCTTGCATTTTATGCTTTTAGGAAGAACGGTATTGCTCTTTTGAAATTTTAATGGACTTAGGATTAGAGATTATTATTTTTTAAAGTTTTTTTTCCTACTTTGCTTATGCCATGCGTTTTTATTTTAACGGAAAAATAGACAATCGCTCGAATAAAATTATATTTTCCTTTTCGCCGCTTTGCTGCTGCTGCGTTCGTGCTTTTAATAAAAGCACATCAAAGCGAAAGAATTTATCGAAGATTATTTTAAACGGAGCGGACAATTTTTACTGCTTTTTGCGAAGAAAAGAATTAAGAGATGTGCTTTGATAAAAAAAAGCAACTCAGCATAAAAGCAAGGTGTTTGCTTTTATTCAAAAACAATAAAGACTACGAAGGAGTGTTTTAAAATTAATATTGATATTAGAATTCTAAGAATTTGGTCTTGCAGTTTCGTTTGTAAACGTTTTCTACGGCTCCTTAATTACGTTATAGGGACCGTATAGATATTTATATTTATTATGGTAAATTCTAAACAGCAGTATAAAATGTATTCAAATTAGTTAGATTTTTTTAATTCATTAATTTAAAAAGCATGCATGCTTGTGTGTTGGTAATCTATCAATTTTGACACAGATATGTTCAGCAGATAAACTTAAAAGCGCTCAGAATTCTAAGTAATTAAAAAATAACCGAAATTTTGATGGTTTTTTTCACAATAAGTTTTTAAAATAATAGCATAAATTTAAAATCCACACTATTTCAATATATTAAAAATTCAGTTCAATGTTATTAATTTAATTGCTATTCATTTTTTCTAGATTTTCCCAGCTTTTTTTAAAGTGCTAGATTTTACAGTCTTTTAAATGTGTCTTTTTAAGTATGTAAAACGTATTGAGAAAAAAAAATGCTAACATTTGTAATCCTTATTTCATTTTATTTTGTCTATTATTTCTGTTATCAATATTTTTCCTTAACTAACATGAAGTAGACAATGAGGAAAATAAATTAAAAAAAATTCCAAAAGAATTGCATTTTAGAACTTTATAATTTGTACATAGAGATTGTGATAATTGTAAATACATTCTCAACAATGTCTTGTCTTTTCTTTTTTGTGTAAAAACTTCGGTTCATACCCTTTTCCAATCTACTCTAGTCTTAGATTAGATTAGATTATTCTTTGCGGTTAATATGTAAATACCCACAGAATAATAAAAATTTAATTTTATAATGATCTAAGGAAATACATTTTTTTTTACTGAAAGGTAGATGCATGGAGATTGAATTTTCTCACTAGTTTACCTTGCATGCACTGACGATAATTAAATTGTCTATTGAGTGTTTATGGAGATTGTTAGTCGTTATTAACATTTTAACCACAATAGTTTCGCGATAATTTGGCAAACATCAGACTAGAGAGCTGCTGAATGAATGGATGGTTTAAATTAGTAGAAGTCCAATAAGTATAAGTTTAATAGTAAGGCAAAGCGGTTTTATGTATAAAGAATATTACTAACCGTTGTTGATAATTTGGAGTCTAATTTTCTGAATTGGCTTCGTTTTATTGGTCTCTTCTCACTCACTTTTCAAAATATTCCAAACTAAGGACGGGCTACATTTTTGCACTGTGACAGTATTTAGAATCTTTTGCACTTAACTCCTTGATTACTTGTTATCTTGGCTATTAGTATATTAAAGGGTTTAAAGTTTGCTTATCATCTATCTTTCGTTTTTGGAATTTTTTTGTGTTATTCGTGTATTCTGAAATACATACCATTGAGTTAAAAAAATTTATGATTGCTAATTTTTGTCCCTATAAAAGGCATACCTTCGTAAAAGGAATATTTTAATTTTAGTATCTTACATTTTATTAGTGTAATATATATTAAATTTTTTAAAAGATAATAAATTGTAAATATATACCAATCAAATAATATCAAAACGTTTTAGAAATAAAACAAAATTATATATTATGATATAAATCACTGAACTTCTAAATATTCGACTTTAATGTACGTTACAGTCGGAAATAAAAAAAAACAGAAATACATTGGTTAAAGAAACAATGATATTTTTTTCTTTTAAATTAAGATTATTCTGGGAGGATAACAAACCTATTCACCTAGTCACGTTCAACTCGCAGCGAATAAAGGACTCCTCCAAAACAATTTCTGCTTTGATTCCACTGTTAGAGATAACGAATAAATCCATTTACAACAAAGGCAATTGTATCAAAACAAATACTTTCATTAATTAAGAATGTTAGTAATTGTGTTCAAATACAATTCATTTAATACTAGAAAATGCTACGATTGTTTGATGCTCATAATGGACAATTCGCAAAATGTCAAAGTTCAAAGTACTACTGATACAAAGGGGGGAAAATATTAAAAAAAAATAGTTCACCTCGGGTTATTTACAAGTTGAATAAATGGACGTGTAATTAATTGGATTAATAGTTAAAAGCAGGTCCTGGTTTTATCCTTTAAAAAGGACATACATCGGATAACAAGTTATATTAGTGTTTCCGTTCAGATATGCCTTCGGGAATTCAAGTGAAAAGAACTTTGGAGTTAGAAAACGTAGCCTTTTCTTACACAGCGACTCAACTTTTTACTTAAAATGCCATGTTCTATTACATATAAGAATATTATTTCTAAGAGGATTGATTTGAAGTAATGGTAGTTGAAGTTCGATGTGTATTTCTCTGCAAAATAAAATTTTTGCTTCAATATGATGAAAGAAAATAGCGAATAAAACTGCCTCATATTTTATTGGATATATAGAAAGAATATACACCAAAAATAATGCAATAGTCAAGAATAATTTGTATAAAAAATTTGATCAAAGTTTTTAGAGTGCTTCCCTGATGCTTAGATGTCTGCTTCCAGGTCTATGCATGTCAACAGAATAACAAAACAGGACACATAGTTATATATGCGAACTATTTCAAATATTTCTTATACCAAAATATTATTTGTATATTATATATAAAAATCTTTATATACGAATCTGTATATTATATATATGAAATATTATATAAAATTTGTAACAAATTACTGATAAAATCTGTTGAGGGGAAAAAGTTTTTATCTGAAATCAAAAGAAATAAAAGAAAAAAAATCAGTATTATGATATCCTATATATGATATGCCATGTCAGGTATAATTTATTTAAAAAATCAGTTGACATTCAAAATGAAAGGAAATTATTAAAAAAAAATATTAACTTTTGTGTTTATTTTATAGTAGGTTTGCACTTCCATTCATTTATACACATTCAATTACATATTCTTAGAGAAGAAAGGCAATCTATATATCTTAAGATGAATGCATGTTAGGTGTACTTATAAACATTCTTCTTTCCATTTACGGAATCTTTGCTTGAACACAAAACAAACATTCATGTTTATTTAGTAATTTAGCCAAATATACAAATGTTCATCGTTGAATTATACAAATGCTTATGAAATTTATAAACCTGCTTTTCAAAGTGATGTTATTATTAGCATTTTAATTCCAATTAAAACATAAGTTCGTTAATGTTTAAACAAATTTTTAATGTATTACAATATATCATACAAGAATTTTAAAAATAAAAATAATTGTTAAGATTTAAAAAAAATTATAAAATTATCTTTCTGTTGATATAAATTTCATTTCCATATAGATTTCTTTTTCTAAAATTTAAATAGTTTTAAAAATTTTTTTGATGCGTAATCTTTAATAAAATTTCTATCTTTATGATGAAATTCGAGATAATTTATTTTTCAATAAATTATTCAATCACAATAGCCTTTGCTATTGTGAAAATTAAAACGAAAAATACTACATTTGGATATTAATTGCAGAGCAAAATTTTCCCTTTCTATTTCACCTTGAAACTTATATATATTTCAATTTACACTCCAAATCCCTTTTAATATGTTGATCCCATTAAATTTGTATTTTCTTTTTTGTCAAACAAAAAGCTGAAATTTTAAAACGAATACAATTAACATTAAAAGTTTTAACAATCAGGAAATTCAATATTCCGGATTTATAAAGGGATCTTCAATGGTAGTTCCTTTAAAAATAAAGTGGAAATAACAGAATACAAAAGACTTCAAACAAAATTGCATGATTCCACCGAAATGATTTCAAAATTCTATGATGGAATAAAAATCGTTTCCTTCGAACATTCATTTGAGACGCTATCATTAGCAAATATCAAAATGATGATACCAAATAGAGCTAAACAGGAATAGAAATGATGTATTTAGTAACCATTGAAAGAAACATTAACATGCTCATCAGAAATTGCTTGTTTAACAAATAATAAACAAATACTATCTCAGATCATATAATAATGAATATTGTCTTTACATGGAAGTAGACAAGAAATTCAAAGGGGAAACATGCCTTGCATTTTTTTTTCAATTTTAGGTGAACTTTTATGCTACTTAATAAAAATTTCACTTAGCTCATCGTTAGATCCATAATAATTTTTGAATGACAAAAATGTTTTGTTTGAAAAATAAAATATCCCATTAAAAGTAGTTAAAAGCTCTTAGCCATTCAAAACTGCACTAGAATCATAAATTCCTTAATCTAGTAACATTTTTAACTACCTAAACATTTTAATTAACGAAACTACTCATTCTGCCCATTTAAAAATCCTTCTTTTTGACTTCCATCCACTTCAAAGCCGCATTGTCAATATTGGCTATATGAATATTGATAAGTCACAAAGTGAATTTAAATCCCCTAAAACAACACACCAAGATCAATTACGATTATGGAAACTCCCAACATACTGGACGGGTGGCTGCATTCATATATTATACACACAGAAAACTATCCAGATTCTGATGTAGTTACCAGCGTTACTTACACCGATATTAGTCAAATCGGGAAACAGGATCTAGAATATATACAGCCTTAGGCTTCAATTCACTTAGTCCAGTTTAAGTAAACATTAATTAACGGAGATCGTAGGGCATAGGTGGGGAATAGTTGGGTGGAAACTCTCAAGGCAACCCTTCTTGTACCTCCCTCCTTCCTGCCCACACGGGAACCTCACGTGTGTTTGCTCGGAACACCCGAAATGGATTGAATGTATACTTGAGGTGATTTCCTTGGATGCGTTTATGCTCCGTTAGATTGTAGGTTGTCACGATCTTGATCCATACGAAACCCTTGAGGGTGGATGCGGTTCTAATGTGTGAGAAGAAGCCTCTTGAAGGGGCCTTTGAGAACCTCTACTCATTCCTGCATCTCGCCGAAATCAAGATCCTTGGGTTTTGGCAGGCGATTGTAGCGGAATGGTGAACTGAAGTGATTTAACGATCCTTGAATCCAAGAAAATCTTGCGAGTGTGATTATTTAGGCGAATCTTGGAAGTAGATTTTGATGAATAAATTTACTCGAAAATGGTCTAGGAAGAAGTGGAGAGGGTTGTGTGGTAATTGGTGGATCGTTTGGTTGAAGTGGCGTTATTTATAGTTATTCATTTCTGTATAGGAATAAATGAACAAGTTTGGATTCACAAACTGCGAAAAGAAACAAAACGAAATATTCTAATACTCTGTTTGAAGTACACATTAAGAATTAAAAATTACTGTGCAGGAAATCAAGTGGAAAATACTGAATATATGGAATTCAAACAGCATTTCAACCAAAAATTATAAATTAATACGCTAATATCAAAGGCAAATCCTTATTCAAAATAACATAATCTCTTAAACTTTATTGGCAACAAAGGTATTTAAAACGCTTTATATGTTAGGAATTTTATGAATATCAAGCTTTAACAGGTCTTCAGAATTAAACCAGACATTTGACTGTAATTCTAATAAAATTTAGATGATTGAATAGTATTCTGTTGATAATTATAAGTAAAGCTTAACATGAAACTGATAAATATAGATGACCTAGTGGTTATAAAATTACATAGGATATGCTATTTTATATCTGCTTTTCGTCATTAATAACAGTTTCGATTACAATTCTGTTTTAAGTAAAATTATAATTTCAAAACTAAACTTTTTCTTCCTTCAAAACTGTAACAAAATAATTGAATTCTATCTGTTTAATAGTGATTTTCTGAATATTTTACCATGATTAATTATAAAATTAAATTTATGTATTATCGATATAATTTTCATAGACAGATAACTTTTGACTGAAGATTTTTCATTTAATAGAGAGTTTTATATAGAATTTTTATGAAAATTTTGAAAAGGTTATTTTACATTTCTTCCAATATTTTGAAAATAAACTTTAAAGATATTTAAATGTTTTTTCAAGTTACTGAATAACTTAGAAGGAAGCTTATCTTTTTCAGATTCAGATTCAATTATGCTTGCTCCATGAAAATAAAAATTGTGTATAAATTCACAAAGGTAGAATATTTTTATCTGTTCTTTTCTTATCACGTTGGAAAATGTATCTACATTAACTCCCATCTATAAAATAATTGTTTACTTGATAAGGTATTTTTGTAAACAATGTCTCATTAAAAACCTATCTCTTTACGGGTTAAAAATATTTAATGTAACTCTTAAGTCAAATAAAAATAATTTTGTGTTCCATGTAGTAGAAAACATTTTTTAAACAGTTGCTATTAAGTAAAAAATAAATATAATACAATATAATTTGTATATAGATGACTTATTTTTAAAAATTGGAATAATTTTTCTTCGTTATATTATACACAAATCATAAAATATTATTGCGTATATTCTTTAATATTCATAAACGCTCATGTAACTAGGCAAATCACAAAGCAAAGATGAGACGAAGGAATTATTTAGGACTTTTATTAATAAAAAAAAAACATATATTTTTAAAGGATTCATTATCATGATCAAAAGAAAACAATTTTAAATATTAACACATAAAAAATTAATCATTAAAATTATGTATTACAACTTTGAAATAAGTTTTCCTTTTCTTATTTTAAAAATAGTTCTCTTTAGTGAATTGTTTATATTTCTAGAAATTTCCATGGCACAATTTCGTAATTTGCTCATCTTTTAAGAAACAGAATTCTTTTTTTTTATTTAACTTTATTAATTTAACTGCATTCCTAGTTCGATAACGCAAAAGTTGCAGAAATTCCACAGAAACATCTGAAAATGAAATTAGCTGGAGGGAAATTGAATTTTTATTCGAGAATTAATTATGATATAGATTATTTTGAAAGACTTTCAACCTTGTGTACTTTTACAAGATGTTCTTTTGTTGCAGCAAAATAAGATTTGTTTGCCTGGGGCAGCTATTGCTTGTTATTGAATTTCATTCTATGTGTGAAAATGCGTTATTACATTTCTTTCCTACCCAAAAGGAGATTAGTTCTTTATTAAAACAAACAAATACTTCTTAAGAAAAAAAAAAAAGGTCTCCAATTTAGGTTATGAAGATAACTAACTTTTATTACGTTCCGATTTTAAAGTCTCTGTTCTATCATGTAAAAGGATAAAAATGAAATATTCTCTTTTTAAATCCGAAGAAAATTCTGAGAAAATACCAAATTAAATAAATAGTTGATAGTTTTCTTTAAATAGTGACTTTTTTTGTTTGGCTTCGTCATAAAATGAGCTGAATCAATTATATATTTTAAATCACTTCCTACTAGCCTGTTAAATCTAACATTTGATATAGGCACAGAATTTCAATTTAGAGATTTCATATCAAATTTCATTCATCTGGATCTCTTTATAGTATTGAGTTTTTCGAATATGTGTTTGAGTAACTGCACATAGACGATTTTTGTAAAATATTTATGTGCGTTTACAATTTAGCGATAAAGGCATAAGTCAATTTTCACCTAGTGTGTGGATCTTTATTTTCTTTCTGATCTATAGTGACAGATGGACTTCACTTTAATTTCATCCCGGGTGACATAATTTATGCACAAGAGGCACAGACAAAACAAGTCCTCTCCCAGCGCCGCACAAGAGCAAAAGTGTGTAAAAAGAGGCAAGAGAGAGGAAATATTTTCCCCAGTGCTTATATACAATGAGTATTTGATAGGGTGATTGATTGATTTGAGATTTGATTTCTCTACACGTGTTGACCCAGGTAAAGGAATTATTGTTAAATTAATTTCCTTGGTTTAACAATTTTTATTCTTCACTCAGAGTGTAAGAACTTAACTATCTCAGCATTTTTACTGTGCTTCTGTTGCCTTAATTAATAAAAAAAGGTAGAATTGGATCAGGAAATATGAGAATATTTTTGAACGTAGTTAATATATAATAAATTAAGCTAAAATTTAGGAAATTAATTAAGTGAAATTAGATTTTAAAATAACACACACACACACGATTTTTCTCTTTTAAGTAATAATATTTACAAGATGACAGAGAGGAGCAGAAAGATAAAATTTAAATTATGTTTCGAAATAGTGATATGAAAGCAAGGAATCCTCAATATACAGAGGTCGAATTGTTTTGTAGTTAAAGTCTCTTTCTCTAATAACTTTTGTCAGGGAAAAATAAAAATGCGAAGTAAATATGCGAATGTTTCATAGCGATAAATTGTAACTCATCTGTAAACGCTTAAGAAACATGTTTGCAGCAGATTTTTATATTTCATTAACAAAAAGGTACACGCCCACTTCAAAAATATCCAGCCTTAATAATACTCAGAATCAAAATAAGACTGTCGTATCCTACTTTCATTTATTATTTAGTCCAAAGGACATATATGTACAAATATACTTAGCTTCCCATTCATAATAACGAGAACTCAAAAATTCCTATTCAAATATTTGCAGAGGAGTAATAAAGAACCGCATTATGGCTTCAAGGATTATTAGATTCTTTATGAACCTTTATTCCGTATAATAATTTGCGAAACGTTGATGCATTTCCAATAACAATGATTCAATACTTATTCTTTGGTATGGTCTTTTTATAAACCGAGCGAGGAAACGTTTGATTCTCTCTCTTCTGGAAACTGAAAAAGGCTTCCACAAACAAAGAATGAAACCCAGGTACATTTAAAAGCAATATTGAGAAATATCTGAATCCTCCTCCCCCCATTCTTTTCTCCTTTTCCTTCCTTCCTTCCTTTCTCTTCCCCCCCTTCAGTTTCTTTTTTAGATGAGGAATTGAACGGGCGAATAAATAATAATACAAAGAATGAAATACAACCATGGCGCATAAATTCGAATCAATCTTACATAAATCACTTCGACTGGAATAAACCTCGGATAGCAGAAGTGTACGGGTGTGTATGGATAAATAAACAAATAAACCCCCTTTTGCGAAGGAGAAAATGAAAAAATAAACAAATAAACAATAACAAAGGAGAAAGAAGCAGAGGAAATATATCGCCGTATACTACTTCCAAATGAATAGGAGAGAAACTGAATGGTGCTCCCGAATTCAATTCTCATCTTCCAATAAATCTAACTGTGGTAGGGTTTGTCCTTGGTGGAGGAGGACCGGTTGATATATCGTCGGTAAGAATTCGGGCTCCATCAGTGGATGGGTGCAATCAACAGGTCCGTCCATTTCCATGATAGATGGTGCTTCCTTCAGAGTTGTATCCGAGATATCGTCTTCATGGTCGATTGAATCTTTTCATTCTGGCCTCGCATCCATCAGCGTCCGACTCCTCAGAGATTTTTATGGCAGATGTAATGAAAATAATCTCTTAAGAGATCCATTATGAGATCACACGACGGAAGATCAGAGATTTCTTCCTAAATGGGCGTCAAAAGTGGAATTGTAAATAAAATTGGCGACGGCTCTGGTTTCGGGAACGCCCACTGTCGGACATCAGTTTTGGAAATATCTGATTCGCATTAATCATGACTTATATTCAATGGCTTGCATTAGTCTAATGTAATTGTATTGCAATGTTCCTTGCTTTCGTATATGATATATGACGAGCTTGGAGAAATAATTCTTTTACATTAACTAAAAGGGTAAATTAGTTTTAAAAAATTTCAAACCATTCCCGTGTTAGTCTTGAAGTAGTTATCAGATGAAATAGATTACCAGTTCTATCATTTATTATATTAATAATAATAGATTTAATAAAATTAAGGAATAATAAGTTGTATTGATAAAGCCTGAAGCTGCAAGTTTTCTTATATATTTTTCAGAGTCCCGAAAATATAAAAAGGCTTGGTCCTATTTTATAGAGTTTTCTTCTGAGATGCATTTCGATAAATCTGTTTTTCGTTTTCAGAAATCATCGCTTATAATAGATATAACATTTATTAAAAACTCTTGTAGCAAATTAGACAAATTTTTATTTAAAATATTAAGTAATCTTATGAAAACTAATAAAAATATAAAGAGGTTAAAAGTAGTAAATTGAAAGTTATTACTTTCCTGCACGAAGTATGTGTCCTCCAAAAAATGTAAAGCAAAAAGGATATTTTATATAAATTCTGATTAATCATTCTTATTAAGAATTAGTGTACCTGAAATAGTTACCTGAATGAATTCAAGAGGCATACTTGGAATTAAATTTTAGAAATAGACAAGTTTGTACATATCACTTAATTTAACTAAAAAATTAAAATGGTGTGATTAATAAGATATTAAGATTTTATATGTAGACGAAATGATGAATTTGAATAACCAGCAGAAATACACGGGCTAAAATTAAAACATATATCTTCTAGAGAACAATGAAAGTGCATCATTTAAATGTTTTCACCATGAAATATGTAATCTAAAATATTTTTAGATCATATTTTCTAAGTAATAATATCATTTTTATGCTTTTAGAATTTAAATATAAAAATATATTTATATTTTATAAAAAATTGAGTCTGGAATGAAATACAAATATTTGAGTAAACGCATTTTATTATTTTGTGAGTACATACATGACTGGAGTGAGTTAAGCTAAAATTCTTTAATAAATGTATTAAAAATGCTTGAAATATTTTATATGCTGATAGTAATGCTAACGCATTATTCATTTTAGAATTCATATTTTGAAACAGTTTACTTAAATGGACTTAAAAAGCATAATTGGAACTTCAGATTTAAGTGAATATTTAAAATAGTGCATTAAATATGTTGAAAACATGAATTACAGCAAATTTGTACCTTTCCAAAGCTTATAAATAACATAATATACTCAAACGGTTTCCACTGATGGATAGCTCAAGTTCTTTTTTTCCTATCTTGTATATTTGAGGAATTCAGATAAACTTTTAAGGTAAACAATACTTGTAAGAAAGCTTAAATTTCATTTTAAATATTTTTCAGAAATTCTGTGTTTTGAAGTTAATGAAATCTGATCAATCATAGTTGTTACTGTTTCCATGGATTCTATTTTTAATGATGGGTGAATGAAATGGATGTTTTAGTTAAGATGATACAGTATTTGTAGCAAACAGTGATTATGTTTTGAATCCTTACAAGCAAAATTTTGGTTAAAATTAATTCACAGTAGAAATTTTCTACTACTAAAAGCTAATTTTTATTATTATTCCTGTTTTTATAGAAAAATCAAATTCGTCTGCATCAAAATAATAATAGTTTTCAAAATGTTTCCAAATTTAGATTAGTTTCAGATAATTATTATAGTTATTTTCATCATTCAAATATAATATTGCCAAAAATGATGATTATAAATGCACATCATTTGTAGCTACAGCAAATGACAAGACAGTGAAATTCGGGCACCAACTCTTTCAATTTGAGTCTTGTAAGGAAATTAACTCAAGGAGCAGACTTCCTGCAACTGGCCAGTTGTAATTTGTATCTTTCCATGTTAGATTTCAAACAAGATAATCAAGTCGTACCATTTCACTGAAATAGTAGTATTTTTCAGAAATTCTAGATATAAATTTCCGTGTTAAGCCTAGCCAACTAAATAATTTGAAAGTTTGTTGCAGTAGGTGATAAAATATTTAAAGCCGAATCAGATATTAGAGCTCCATTATTCGTGTGCCAACCATAATCATTTAAGATTTGTAAGGAAATTGGCTCGGAACACCTTGCTACTGACCAGCACTAATTTGCATCTTTTCATACCCAAATTTCCTGCTGGACCACCAGTTTCGGCCAAATAACCTTGGACTTTGACCGTCGCCGAGGACATTAAATTCGTCAATGGATTCTGATGAGGAAGGATAACGATTCGAATGACAAGACAACGAGTTTTACGACAGGGCAGCGATTTTTCGGGTTCTATCTGAAGCCATAATCTGTACGCTCGATCGCTCCTTTTCACGTCGATCTGTCGCCACATTTATCACGCAATTCCCTGGCGTTCTTTTACAGTAATGAAAATAATCTATTACTGAATCGATTAAGTGATCAGTGCCGCTTCTGTCTGTCGGCGAAGGATCTCGCCAATTCATCAATCGAGATACGAAAACGATCCATTTGTTACGGAAGGCCTGCAGTTTTTTCTTCATTGCTGCCGATTAGAAAATGGTTCATATCAATGAATCGAGACACGATAAGAGTGAAATGTCTCAGTTCGGATTCAGAATGGCGAAGAACAGTTTCTTATTTTAATGAAGTAACATGTTCTTTTAAATTCTTTTCTTCTTTCGTGATCAATGCATTTTTGTGTGTCAGCTAAGATTTAGGAGAATGTAACAACCGTGGAAATAGAATTTGTCCATATTCAGATAATATTGCAATCTTTGCTTTTTTATAAGTGCTATTTTTTATCCATCTAATCGCTGATCATTATTTACATGAGATCCTAATACGTCCGTATGATTGCAATAAAGTGAATTGTTATTTATATGAAACGCTTTATTAATTTAAATCAATAGTATAAGAGACCATCTATCATTGACATGTATTCATGGTAGTGTTTCTAGTATAATAATCATGATGTTATTTCTAACTTATCAGATATAAGAAAATACATACAAAGTTTATAAATTTAATATTGGATGTTGATTGCAGATATAATTGCTGATGGTCAGAACATTTTTGTTTCTATTTTTCTTAAATTTTAACTCACATTCTTTCAACCACCTGGCTTATGTTCATTTTTAATCTCTGTTTATAAAAGAAGCCATTAACAGATCAGCATGTTTGTGATAATGTATTTATATGAAAGGGTTTTAGTAATACAAGTGAACGATTTAAAATCAGTACTCTAAATTACTGGCACTTTTCTTTAATAGTGTATTCAGGGAAACTTAATGGACAATTCATTTCCAGATTCTGTGATGCAAATATGCTTAACCATAATTATGCGATTCAAGCTCGATATTAACTATTGGAATTTGTTTCTTATAGGTTAATAAGTTAAACTTTAATAATAAGTTAACTTTCTCGAGTAGCAAATATTTTACAAAATGTTAAATATCAACAACAGAGTTGCTTTTATTAAAAACAGTTCATGGGTAAGAGAAATATTAAGGAATTAATCCAATATATATGAATCATAATATTAATCAATAATGTAGACGAATATATGTGCATCTATTGACTCTTTACAGACCATACTACTTGATTCAGAGTTAACAAATTTAGTACAAATACATTTTGGAATGAAGCAATGTGCATGTCAGTGTAATTTTTTTGAAAATTTATTAATTAAAATTTGAGTGATATTTCGGCGTTTTTCTATGACAACTGCAAAAAATATTGTTGGGCAAAAATAATTTTATAACATTTTTGTTTGAAAAAAAAAAAAAAAAAAACTCTCTTTTCAGTGATATCAATAAATTTGTCACATGATTTTTTCCAGGATGTTGACAATTAAAAAAAATATCTGTTTCGAAATTCTGAGCCATATAATTATTTATTATAATAAATTCAAATTGTTTTCTTTGTTTAAATATTTTATCAAGTGATTTTTTTTAATCATTGAAAGCTAAGAAAACGTTTCCTGTTATTATCGCTGTTTATATGAAAGATAAGGAGGGGAGAGGATAATCATAATCCGAAGTTATTATGCTTTATAATGGTATTATTTTGCTATGAAATAAGGGTCCATTAAAAAGATCAATTTATATACTGTAACCGTAACTGTTCCTCGGCCCTCTATCGGCCGTTACCATGAGCAGTCAGTCCATGCCTTGGAAGCGAACGTAAAGCATGATGTAATCCCCGAGTATTATTTTTATGCATATATGTTAAATGTTATTATCCTAATTAGTTTTATCCCCTTGTAAATCATGTCCTTTAATGTCATTAAATGTATCTTTAACTAAATTGGCATGATTTATTGATTATAATAGTCTATCCTGACAGAGTTAGACTTTTGGCGCCCTTTCGGTCACAATACTAAATAGATCAAATACAATTCTATTAAAATAAAATAGTTTAAAGTAAATTGTAATTTAATTAAAAAAAATTTCTTTTAAGAATAATAAGCATTAAAAAGGTTAAAAAGTTATAACTGGATATCAAAGGACTTTCATCATCATAATACATAAATAAATTTACTTACAAATTTTACAAATATTTAAAATCTTATTTCTTTAAAATATGATCCTTTTTTTAAATAAAGATTAACATTTATTGAGAAGATTATACCATGAAATTTAATATATAGACATAAATTATTATAAATTATTTTTAATTCACAAAAATTCAATGTTAACTTATTAAATTAGCTTAGAAAATTTTCCAAACATTTAGAAGCAAATTAAAACAAAAGAGTTTCCATTTATATTGAAAATTCAACCAGCAATAATTTAAAATAATCTTATTTTTAATATTGTATCTCCTCTTGAATGTTATAAATTATCATCTCTTTATTAAAAGTATTTCACATACTTAATTTTGAAATGAAATATTTGAATTATGTTTAATAGGTTAAATGAACTTCTTCATTGTATCATTATATACAAATTTGTTGAAATCGTTTACCTTATGAGCATGCTTTTAAATATGCAACAGATGACAGAATTCATCGCATGTAAAAATGGTGAAATAAATTGATAAATACAATACAAATATACTGAGTTTCTTTACTTTTTACCTAGGCAGAAGTCAAATTTAAAAAAATAATCATCAATGTTGTATTGGGTTGTTCGGAAAGTCATTTCGTATTTTTTTGTCAAAATGAAAAGAAATTTTCGTTTAATGAATAAATTATTTATTAAATTATAAAATTGCCATTTTGGTCTAATACCTTTTGCCATATTTTTGGTAGTAACATGATTACACGCTCATAAAAGTTTTGGTCTTTGCTGTAAAAAAAAACTGATCGAGGTGGTTTTTGGCCTCCTCATTTGAAGGAAAAATTTTGCAAATCAGTTCTGGTACTGATGTACTATTAACACATCTTCTCCACACATATTGGCTAATTTATTTCTGGCTTGAACAGCATTTTTACCTTTTATAGCAAAAAAGAAAAAAATGACGAAAATGCTGTTTATTGCTCTCCATATTTAAAAGGGCACCATCCAAAAACTACTGCGAAGAATCAGCTGCACTTTTTCACACTCAAGCCTTGCTATATCAGCTCTTAAAACATAAAATGATTTTGCGGTTTAAGTATGAAATTGGGTGCGAAAAATGCAATTAAATCCTTTGTCAGGAAAAAACGAAATTACTTTCCGAACAACCTAATACATTATACATTGTAAATTGTTATACTGTTTTAGAACTATACATTTTTATCATTACGTTAAATCTTTTTTCATCCGAATATGAGCGCTTATTTAAGTTTTGCTGAGATAACTCCATTGAATGATGAAATTGGCCATTTTTATCCCATAAGTAATGATTATTTACTATTTGATATCATACTTTAACATTTTAATTGCTGGGCTCGAGCATCATGCTGGTATCGAGTTATTGATTGACAAAATATAAGTTAAAATTAAACCATTCAAAGACTATAATTTAAAACCAGAATTACGAATAATTCACAAACATCTCTAATCTTCTAGGGATAGCCCTCGTGTTGCTTTAAACGGGACGTTAATATAACTAAACTAAACTAATCTTCTATGGATTCTTGATTGAATTAATCAGAAAGCATATTATCATTGAATATGCTTTAATTTCATATTATCATATTACTAATAATGTCATATTATTAATATCTTTATTATCATGTTATCAATAATTTGATAATATGCTTTGATGATATTATCATTATCATTAAAACATATTATCACATTATTCAGATTGAATGAATCATAAAAGTATATTATTAAGGAATGTGGCATTTAGTTAGTACATGGATAAAAAGAGGTTTCAGTTAAGTGTTAAAAACGAAATGAAACAAACAGCTAATAAGGAAAAAATAACCAGTATCAAGTTAGATATGAAAGCTATCCTTCTGAAATCACTAGACTACATTTATCATTGAAATCTTGTGCGTAGTGGTGTGAAAGACTCGCGTATCAAATTTAGATACAAGAATTTATTTAATTATCCACACGGCAGGATTTATGGAAACTATCCTTATCCACTCACTCATCACCGAAATCTCCTTGGTAACCAAATGAAAGAATTACTTATCGAAGTGGGCAACGGAAGATTAACCCTCCCACCTTGTGTAAGCATCCACGAAGAAATATTCCTCGCCAAATACCCTAAACGCCTCGACGAGGAAGGGGTGTTCGGGTTTCCAAGGCAACGGCAAGACGCTGATGGTGACGAACGACCCCCGGGACGTGCCACCGGACTCTGGAAAACCCGAGGCTCCCCGGGGAGGCTAATCCCCCTTCGCTGACCCCGCTTATCCCCTTTCCTCCCAGTAAAGTCCGGCTCAGGATATCGAATTCTGTTGAGGTGGAGGGCCGGATTAAGTTGCCGGACTCGTGACCGGGATGATCATTTGCGGGAAGGCGGACTGATTAGGAACTCAAGACTCTTTCACTTAGGCCGAAAAGGAAATTTGCATTCAAATGAGCTCTGGATGCATTTAGGTGGACGTGACAGCGAGAAAAAGTTTGCAGTTTTCTCTGCAGGCTAAGTACTTTTGAGTGAAGATGGTGACTTATTACTCGACCGGTTTGGTGTTTCAAGCCCAATTAAAAATTTCGTGCGAGTTAGGTAAAGCATGAATGTCGTCAGACTGTCTTACTCAATCAGGCTTAATGAAATATTCAGCTCTTTCGAATTCGTTAAAATCACTGCGTACCGTTTCCAACTATATGATGTCTTTAATATTAATTCATAAATAATATAATAATTGCTAAACAATAACTCATGATGGAATTAAAAAAACATAATTCCGTACGGGTACGTAAAGCTTTAATGCCTTCATACATATACACACTTCTTATTATTAGAATAAATAAATGAATATATGATTAACAGTTAATACAGATGTTGTTCCATATCTGAATTCTACCTAGTTAGTAAGAATAAAATTTCTCCAAGTTCTTCAAAAATGGCATTTTATGACGTAATGCTTGTATTAAACCTGCCCTTTTCTCAGTCAAAAATTATACATTAACTTTGTCATTACAGTACGTCCAAATTTGCATCAAAATCCAAAAACTTAATTTTCAGCATTTCTATCCAATTTCCTATGTTTGCTTACCTGAAGTGCCTTTAAAGGTTAGTTTTATATTCTTATACGTACTATTTGAGTACACGAAATTATTTTTGACAACTATATAATCAAAAATAGCATAAAATTTGGAATATTTTCAGTCATGTACATATTATCTATGTTTAAAGAATTAAAATTGCCGATAAATCGAGAAAAGCCACTTTAATGTTCCTTACCGTTAGACAAAACTGTATGCTATAAGACCATACAAGACATTATTAAGTTATATAGCTCTAAGTTATAATAGTTAGATAAGCTCTAAGTTATATATTATACTTTTGAAATCCCATGGAATAGGTTTTGTCTTTGTGAAATGTCTTTTTGCATATATATTTTAAATTAGTTAAATATAAACATGAGTTATTTTCATAGATTTTAGATTAATCGTTCAATCTTGACAGAAAACTTTGCATATATTTGGATTTTTGATTGGAAAGAAAATTCCTTTAAGTCACATCTTTATTCTATGTCTTCACTACCAGAAAATTGATTACATCTTTCCTATTTTACAATATTCTTAAATTTCAGCGAACAAAAACTTGAAAAGCAGCCCCCCCCCCCACACACACAAGCAAGGAAATGAAAATTATTCAGTAAATTTATTAAAATGTGAACGAATCTGTAATGCTGCAAAGAGTATGGCACATAAAAACTATCACAAAACTTCTCCAAAATAAATTTGGAATTATCTAATGTATTTTCTTAGTTACACTTTCAATTTTAATGTAAATTGAAAATGGGTCTTTTTGTTCCTTAATATGCCAAGTTATTGAAAAAGCATGTCATAATTTTGGCTTAATTTTAAAATTTTAAAGCAAATATTGGAAAACAATTCTAAGTAAGCACCCAAAGACCAGGGGGAAATTATTTTCCAATTGAGGTAGAGCTGGGTTTAACGGCTGTTTCTATATCTATCCTGTAATAAGCATGTCACATCATTCATGTTGAAAATTATAGTATGTAAATTTTATTAAGTAAAAACAAGAAGTTAAATATTGCTTTTTAGTTAGGTGCCATTATGTTTTGAAAAATCTGTTAACTTCCTTTATTCCTGCTATAAGAATTTTTTTTTGAAATCATTAGGGCAATGTTTACATTTTGGTTATGATCAGCACTAGCGTGTTATGTAAACAAGTATTCGAAAAATATCCCTTTTAATGGATTTACTGTTGAAACGTAAGAACCAAAATATTATTAGCAATATTATAAAACTAAACATATTAATTCCTCCTTTTTCATTTCCTTTCGGTATTTTTTTAAAGAAAGTATCATTAAAATCAGAATCCAAGATATTACAAGTATATATCCGCAATGAAAGAAGAAAGAAAACCCTTTCGGTCAGTTTTTCTTTGACAAAGTCTGGGGCGAGTGTAAACACAGCATTGAGCTGAAAATAAGTTACCAGTGCCAAAGAAATATAAAACTAAATCCTGAGTAACAGCTTTGCTCATTTAATGCGCCCGCCGGACACCTCTCCCCTTACCCCGCAACAGAATCCGGCAACGGCCGTCTTAGGGATTAACCCATGACATAAAGCAGGAAGAAAGTCGTTCTCCAAATGGCCTCCCGGATCAACAGTTAGGATCGTAAAAAATAACGAAGCTGTTTTTTACTTCTTTTGGCTATCCGGGCTCTTAAGTCTTCCAGCGAGGAAAAACTTTTTTTTTTCTCTCTTGTTGCAGCAGTTGCCGGATTTTTCGCACTTATCTTTGCCGGATTACTCAGTGTGTATCTTTGCCTATTCCCTTGGAAAGTGGATGTTAATCGCATAACCATAACTGGGAATCTTCCCAAAAATGGGATTACGGTCTGTAATTATAGTTTGAAACAATTTCCTGCAGTAGAATTTTTTCTTATTCTCACTTCATATTATTTTTCTCTTATTATTTTTAGAAATATTTGTTGGGGGTAAGAAAATTCTTGTGGTACATTATTTTCAATATGGTTATTTCAAGAAGTATATTTTAAATCAATGAAGGATTTAATTAATGTTTTGCAGGAATATTCTTTCATAAGCTGAATTAATATTATTCAATTGCTTTCAAAATAATAATATTAAGTGGTGGGTCAGTATTTTGACTCTAAATATAAAAATATATTCTATCAAAGATTCACCGGAGGTGAATGAAATTTGGATGACCAGGATCGTATTTATAAATATTCAATGTTGACACTTGCATAAAGGACACAGAAGCTTTGGTGGAGCTCAAGATTTCTAGAATTTTTTTAACAATTCAAGAGTAATTTAATATTTAAGGATTCTGTGTTTGAACTTGCATAATTAAAACCATGTAATACTTAAATTTTAGGAAATTGTTCTAACAAATTTATTTTTAATTACCATTTTTATAAGCTTTTTTATAATTCTAACAGGATATGTTATTTTATAATTTAAAAATTGTGTGATAAGCTAACTGAATATTATTTAGGCCCCATTAAAAAGTTTTGTTATTCTAATACGATGTTATTTAAATTGATTATTAAACTATTATTTTTGAATTTAAATTTGTCATTATTATTATCATTTTTATAGAGATATTGAAACTAGTTACCTTGAAAATAAGCAAAAATTATATCTTTTGTTAGAATTTAGGATTTAAAATTGCAAATTTAGAATTAAAATTAAGATAAGCAAAAACTTAACTAATTTTCTCAATTGGTAAATAGAAGAAGGACATGAAATTTGTTTGACCTTACTATGGAAGGCTAACACGAGTATTGTATGTAATGCCTCCTGATTCCAACTGGATTTTTTCTAAGAAGTATAAGAAATGTTAGTTCCATTTTTTTAATATCCAACAAGGTGTAATTATCATTTTTTAATCAATATTGTACAGAAAAGGATCAATATTAATTACAAAAGTACCAACTTTAAACACATTCAAGGTTCTCTCTCTTATACATATATATTTAATAAGTTAAAGTTATAAATATAAGTCGATATAAAATTTCAACTTTTTTTAAAGTTTTTATTCCAAAAATAACAAATAGGAAGATAGAAAATTTAGAATAAAGAAGTCTTAACATATACAATCAAATCACAAAACATCTAAAAACTGTGACTGCTAGAATACATGAACAAACACTCTCCATAAAATAATAAAAAAAATCAGCCAATTATGATAGATATAATTAATAAAAATATATCGTGATTATTTATAATACCGTAACCAAAACATATTTATAATATTCAACCAAGCTAAATAAATCAAAATGAGACGCAAAGAAAAGAAAGAATATCAATTAAATTCATAAAGAAATCTGGCGCATAAGTTATGTGAACAATTTAAACAGTCAAATAAACCATATAAATATCCCTGCTTAGGGATTTTTTAAATATATATATAATCAATTGTATTATAAAATAAAACTCTGTGATTAAATCTATTTAAAGTATTGGAATGCATCCGGGACTTTAATTTAGAATTCTCTAATATAGAATATAGCATTGCAGTAACATTTACTTCAAAAGGGACACAAGTGAAAGAATGCAAGAAGATAAATTTGAGAACGGATTGCATTTTAGGGACATCAGAAGAGTCTAGGCTTTTCTGGAATTTAATAATCAATTCATCGAATTAACTAACTAATGATAATCAATGTATATTAGGGAATGGAAATCAAATTAACTATTAAGAGTAGATTAATTCTTTTACTTAGTCTAAAAGGAGCTAATTTTCTAGGAGGATAACTTACGAACTTATCTTCCAAGTCTAAAATAAGGTCGATAAATTAAATTTGTGCACTATTTAACAATAGAATAAGAACAATAAAGAGGAACAATAAAACATACTTAAGAGTTTATAAAGGGTTTTAAGCAATCAGTATTTTAAATAACTTTATAATATAGTATGAATTAGTGTGAGATTTGAATGAGTATTTAAGATTTTTCTATCGTAACATCTCCAGAGCGGGATTTCTTTTGTTTTGATGGATATTTTAAGCAATGAAGGGAAATTATTTAAGTTTATGAAGAAAACCTTTATGTCTGTCATATATTTTTGAAATTTTTGTATTTATTATCGTATTTATTTATTAATGTAGCAATTATTTCAATGATTTAAAATCTATTTATATTTATCCACCCTACATAACTTTTTGAATTTTAAAGTTATTAGTTGTTTGAAATAAATAAATTTTGATTCTTGTTATAATTAAATGAGACAAATATTTTGAAAATTAATTAAATAATTAAATTTAAAAAATGTAAATTGTTAAATCAATAATTTTTTTAAAATTTAGAATATTTTGCACTGTATTTTATATTTCGTTATTTTTTTCTTTCTTTCTAATTTTTATTAACCACCTTAATTGATCAATTATTTCCTAACCCTTAACATGATTTATGCACATTTTTTAAAGTATCAAAATAAAAATAATTTCAACATTGGAAACATATTAACAGAACTCACATAAAATATATATACAAAATTTTGTGAAAAAGATTTGATTCAACATTTTGTTTTTAAACTCTACCCTCAAAGCTCTCTTTTCAGTTCTAAAATATATTTTAAATTCTCATTAAAAAAATCTCTACTATTCTACAAAAGATTAATCCTCATTATTATGAGAAATTTATTATGTATCAAATTTAATAAAGCATGTAATAAAAGATTGATTTAGTGACGTTGATATCAACGTGGTATAATGGTGGTAAGCGGTGATATTATAACGGTGATCAGTTACAGCTTAACCCAACAACCAGACATTATTTTTAAACTTCAACTATACAATAAATATGGATCCTTCCTATTCTTTAAATATATATACAATGTGTCGAAATTTATTGCTGAATGAAATTGGCAAAATTGGTACAGTTATTGAGGTTAGAGAATGTGATAAGAATTCAATTTGCAATAATCTTGGAGAATAAAGGTAATGGGAAGTAGAGGGCGGTTTTTATATTAATGTTTGATAACTTAACAAATTTTTGATAACGAAATTTCATTTAATAGATTCCAGTATCGCCTTGAAATTCAAACTTTTTTCATTCTTTCATCAAATATTTAATTGTACGACTTTTTTACATTTAGAAAGTTGAAGAATGGGATATTGCCTAATACAAGACTAATCAAAATAGGAAATTACAATACCAAGAAATTTAGAAAAGTGATAAATACTTCATTTATGTTTTTCAATAAAGCTATAATGTTATGAGATTGGGTTTCACTCGATAGTCTCAAGTATACAATCATTTGAACGTATGTGATGCAAACAAAATAAAACTATTTTAATTTCTTACAATTTGGATGCATCGTGAATTTGCACTTATATTTAAACAAATTTTTTGAAATTTAAATATAACCAATATTTAAGAACAACTGTTGTTTTAAAAAGTTGACTTGTGGACTAGATATGACGACTATATGAAATATATTGAACAATTTATCGTCTTATAGGAATGAGAAAATTCGTCATTATGTGTTATTTTAAAACATAAAAAATATCTTTAATATTTTATTTAATTAGATTTAAAACATCTTTTAAAAGCAGCATCACTGTAACGAATCACAGTGAGAATATTTTTAAAAATGATTAAAGTAAAACTCAAAATTCCTAATAAAAGAAATCCCGTGCATTTTCTTTTGAATTCAGAGATGAATTTTTAAAGAACTTGAAACGTTATCCTTTTACGAATAGTACATTCGAATGGGAAAACCGATTACAAAGCACATACTCTTACTACTAGAATTTCAGACTTCGGTAGTTTCTTTTCCATTTCACTAAAAACACGCTTCTCAGCTAAAGCAAAATAATAATAAAAAAAACGACCGTAGATTAAATTACAGAAATTCTTGAATCAAATTAAATTAGGCAGTACCAAGTAGAAATACCCGACAAAAATTTTCATCCAAGAATTTTGACCACTTCCACTGCGTAGCACAAACTCATATCTAAAAGGAGTAAAAAAAAGTAAAGTAAAATTAAATTGGAGCAGAACGAAGCTTTTTTGTTGGAAAAATTGAAGCTAGCTCGTTGGGGAAAAATTTTTGAACGAAATATAAGAAAATCCCTTTTTTACGGCTTTAAAGATCAGGAAGAAAGGACCCAGTAACATTAAATTAAAGTTTTATCCTGCTGGTTATCAAAAGGAGGTTGAAAGATTTTTAGTTTCTTTTTTACCTTTCTCTCTCTCTCACTCTTTCCCCTTTCTATTGCTTCATAGCCCTCGGATCTAAATATAAATTCTACACTGCCGTAAAAGCTCGAATTTTCCCGATTTTACCGCTCAAGAATTCAGTAAACTCCCGTTGGCAACGTTTTATACCTTCCTTGAAGTGGAGCTATCGGAAAGAAATGGACATTGTGTTCCTCCAGAAAACTCGATGTCAATTTAATAGCCGGAATTTATTTCATATGTGCGTAAAACTTTGAATACTGTCTTCTTCCTTTGAAGGAAAAGAAAAGGAGGCCCGTTTCAACCTACAGTAAAGGCTGTTTTCCAGGAAAGAATTTTCTTATTCAAAGAGGACTGCACAGTTGAAAGGGGGCTTAAACCTGTTTTGATTAAAATGGAAAATAAGAAATAAGGGAGCGCTTACTGCCATCAGGAAATTTTATAAATTTTCCGAGTTAAGAACAGGTGGAATGAGGGAATATTGTAGGATAAAACTTTTTTTATATCTTTTCTGACAATTTATTTGTTCATTATTTTTTTCACAAAGGTAGTAAAAAATAAAAATGATTAAGAACTGCAATTTTGTACCACTTCTGCAAAACATTTGACAAAGTTTCTTGATATGCATATTTTACTTTGGAACATGGAAATTTCATTTATGCAATTTTATATTTATACTTATAGTAAAAGAGACTGTATATATTTGTTTGTGTACCACAAGAGCTAGAAACTAGGATATTACTGCACAATGCAACAGAACGCATAGTCACACTTTAGGTTTAAATTATTTACATTTATCTCTTAGTGTTTAGAATACTCAAAAAATACTAAAAGAATAATGTAGGCAATAAATTTTGCTCCTATTCGAAAATGATTAGGAAATTTGCAATTTCCAAAATACTTCATGTGATTTTTATGACTACTAGTATAGCTTTGTGTTGAATATTTTGTTTCTCTTCTAAACGACAAATCCAATTTTCATATATTACTAACGGTGGGCCAGGGAATAATCAACAAAGAACATGCAGTGAACCACACGATAGAATAAGTGAAAATACTAAATTCAAGCCAGAACTTAATATTTTGTAACAGTGCCAATTTTTTTTTTGTTATAACATTCTAAATTCTTACTCAAAAAATATGAATTGATATCGCTTGATAAAACATATAGTAACCTTGAGCATAGAATTGTCTTTTTTTAGCTTTCAAATTTACGTATTTGTCAGAAAGATCTGAAGTATTTAATTACGAGCTTTTTTATTTTAATTATTTTTTATCTTTTCTTTAAAGAATTAGGCAACTTGAAACTTACGTAGGAGTGGGAGTGGAGCATGTTCCTCTGTAACTCCTCAAAATTGTAGAACAAGTTTGCATTTGTAGATGCAATAATGCAAACTCATGATAAATTAGAGTACAAGGCGTTAATTGTGTCTTTTGATCGATAATTAGTTAGATGAAGTTTTTATTATCACGTTTGAATGAAAATCAATGATGATAATTAGACATTGCATAGTTCTCACGTTAATACTTTAGATAGTAAACAAAGGCATCTCAGATTTATACTTGGTGCAATACTTACTTCCATTTATGTAGCGGCAGCATGGCAGATTTTAATTTAAAGCTATGACCAAGATTCATATATCATCCATTTGTCAAGAATATATGGTTTAAGATTCACTATATATGGTTAAAAATATGTGGTTTAAAATTCACTTTTTGAGAATACTAGTCCCTATCACTGAAAATACAATTAATAATATCGTTTGTTATATTCTACAAAATTATTATGATACTAAATAATTTTTAATAATAATTTTACTTATGATATTAAGTATATTTCTGATACTATTAAATAACTTGCATATCATTACTAGGATTGTATAAATTGTTTTGTCTTTAACATATCTCTTATCTTATTTTCTTCCACTTTTATATTATTGAAATTGATATCAAAGTAATGCTTTTGTTCATTAAAAATAACACATTAATTTGGTACGTAAAAGTCAAAGAACGAATTATTTTTTAATCATTCTAAAAGTATAAAAAATTCTTTTACATGATTTTATAATTATTAAAAAAGGTATTCAATTAAACAACTGCTCTAAAATATCCTAATACTAAAACTATTTAAAACCAAAACTTAAAAAAACCTCACCTCAATTAACTTTTTGCAAGATGAAAATAATATATATGAAAATATGATTTGAAGAAAAATGCATTTCATTGTTAATGACATAATTTATAGTAATACTTCAATTTTTATATATTGTCATGACCTATTTGTTAAAAGTCATGACGAGAACATTGCTGATACCAAATAGGAAGGCACAGGAAGATTGCAAGAAAATATTCTGAGCTTATATGTTGTTGTTGTTTCTTATGGTACTTGCCATTGGACAAGCCTGCTGTTACAACAACAGCGATTTAAGCCGATAGGGTGCGTATCTTGATTCTTTCAGTAGTGCCATCTAGGGTCAAGGGTACGAGTATGTCATTCGCGCGTCACAACCCTTTTTATGGAGCGGACTTCATTGATGTATTTTATCAGCCTATATTTTTAGTGAATAATATTTTGTCACAGCATTTTAATGCCATAGGAAAAATAATAGCACATTCAACTTAGAATTTAAAGTTATAGCGAAGCCGGGATTTGGAAACTATATTTAGAACATAAATAAATTAGAAATTGTTACACCCAAAGTATGGAAAAACTTTAAATTTAATTTTGTTTGTAACATTTGGCAGCAATGATGAAAAGTTTAACAAAACAATCAAAATCTGGCTCCGCTTGTCTAGCATGATTTTAACTAAAAACGTATAAGGATTTATATCATTTTAACTCATAGCTGAAAAAATAGAAAAATCAATAAAGGGCTTTTAAAAATAGTTAACAATTTTAATTAGATGTTTGCAAAACATAAAATATAATTCCCAATTGAGCATTTCTTACAAAACAAGGAGTGCCTTTCCTATGTTAAACAAAAACATTTATTTTTTAATTAATTAAATACACCAAAACAACAAAAGTTCATGATCAATTTTCTTTAACTTGATGAAAAATTGCTTGATTTTCCTCAAAAGAGAAAACAAACGAGAGATGTTGGTAATAAGAAATGAAAAAGGCAATAGATAACTCTAATAAGCGAGCACTGCCAACCTGAAATCCAGTTTCGTGAGGACAGAAACAAAATAAAATGATAAAAAAAGCGCAGCAGCATTCCTGGATATTTAGAACATAAAACGGCAGCGCTCTAGTATGAAATACCCAATATGAGCAAAATATAATTAATGCCCCTCAGCATTTCACTGACGATAGCTAAAGATTCACGCTTTACGATATGAACCCTACTAGCGCTGTTAATAGTGAGTGTCGGTGCCTTTACATTTGGCTTTCCTGCCGGGGCAAAATGGTGTAATGGTCAGAGTTATGAACGTTGCGTCATTTCAGAGAATAAGAGGATTATATAAAACCGTACTTCTGCTGGAAAAGCAACATAGCACTTACTTGAAGGGAGGTGCTTGCCGCTACGCTCTGGAAGGGAAGGATTTGCGAAAATTGCGAAACTGTGAAAATTAGAGTCATTTTTTTAAAAATAAAAATAACACCGTTATGTACTAGTGTTTTAAAAGAGGATTTTATAGTTTCCTGCTAGAAATATTGTTCTGCGTGTGCTGTTATAAAAAGGAACATTTGACTTGCTTTATTTTCAAAGAGGAATGCTTACAGAAAAGAATGGGGGAAATATAATGCGATTAAATTGCACATGGTTTGATGTTCTCTTGTAATTTTTCTTCATTGATTAAATTATTAGTAGCAATTAAAGGCAATAGGTTGACACTTATAAAAGGTGAAAATGATTGTAAAGTTTTCACATACTTTATTTGATTAAAAATAACGTACTAGAGTAATTAAAGAAAATAAAAATAAAATATTACTTAAGTTCAAAACATATTTGATTTTAATACTTCACAGCACTTTTTAAAAAATAAATCAAAGTAAGGTATTTAAATGAGCATTGAATGCATTTTTAAGTTATTAGCTTAAAATTTTGATTTCGATCAAAATAAAATATTCTATATGCAAATTTTGATACGTGATTTGCTGTAGTTTAAAAGCTTATTAATTATTACACATTTTCTAAACACTAATTATTTGTTCCCATACTATCGATGTATTTGTCAATTTAACTGTGAAGTAAACTAAGATATTTAGCATTTAAAGATTATTTACGAAATATATCATTTAAAGTTCAACTATAATAAGTGGAAATTAATAACTGAAAAAATGAAATCTATGATCACAAGTTTCAAGTTGACATATGAGAACATTGTTATTTGTAAGTCTTTATTTGCCTTACTTATTTTATGTCATTATTCTTCTTAATTAAAGTCATTAACCAGTTTAAACCGGTTTGAAACAATCACGAGACTTCTCTCTTATATATATATATATATATATATATATATATAAAATTTCAATTTCTCTGCTTGGCAAGCAAAATTTTGAAGCTGGGCCAATTTTTAGATTATAATAATAAATATCGTTTTTTAAAATATAGACGAATGCCTAATCTGATTGTCTCATGATTATTTTCAACTGGTTGAAACTGGTTAATGACTTCAATTAATTAAGACAATTCTTAAGAATTATAATTTGGAAATCAAATTGTAACTTTAGTAATGTAACAACCTTCTGCATTATTTTTTAATAACCCTAAAAGCGAAAATGTGATACCTCAAAAGCAATAAATTGACAACTTGTTTCCTGCAAATTTTGAGGCTTCAAAGACCTTAAGTAAAAGTACCATCATGATTGCATTTTGCCAATACTGGAATAATTTTTAAAAAGCATAAATCAAGAAGAAAATCTCTTTGTATTTTCTCAGGCTGTAGGAGATTTAAAATGATAAAAGTAACGAAACTTTTTTATTAAAATTTTATACAATATATAGACAAATAAAAGAAAGCGTTATGGAAACTTGAATGAAATAACTTAAATATGTATGTAATAAAGAAATAAATACAATTTACAGTATAAAATTTATGGATATAAAAAAAATGAAGAATTCATTCATCCATGAGTAGCTTTGCTTTTATTTTCTTGCAAGATAAATCACAATAAGAACATAAATTATGATAAAATTTTAAGATTAATCTTTCTTTTCGTTGTTACTCATGTTTTGTTAAAATGATCAAAACAGTTCATAAACCTTTTTAAGTAAACATTTCAATATGCATTTTTATTAAAGGATTTTATACAACTAGATATAATACATTTTAGTTGCTAAACTAAGACGATATAACTAAATTTGCCCTCTTGCTACTATCAATAGGATTTAAATGCTAATTAATCAAGCTGTTCCTATTGGATGCAGCATATTATATAAAGAATAATTAATTACATGAAAGAATGGTATTGAACTAAATATCTGCAATCAATTAATTTCATGTTTATATTTCAAAAGTGCATATTATTATTAAAGATTTAAACTTAATTCACATAACAATGAAATTGAATAATATTTGTGGCTTCAGACAATTTCTTTAGATTTTTTCGACCACAATTTGAAGTTAAAAGAGTGTAAAAGGCAAATAACATTGCTCGTGCATTCTTATCAAATAAATCATTTTATTGTTTAGTTTATAGACCTTATTTTACAAAGCTGTATTGATTATTAATAGCTACGGGCAGTGGATCTCATATCTTGATCAGTTTGCTGTCAGACAAGGAGGATTATGGCAATAAAACAGAAAATTATGAAATCTTCGAGGGTAGAATCATTATGATTATTTAAAATCGCTGTATTTCGGGTGTTTTTTAATACTTCTTTTATCGATCCTCAAAATATATTTTACATTTTAACAATTCTGTGATTGCATACATTTATGTTTGTCATTAAGTAAAATTTTATGGTTGACATATGTTCATATACTTTATGTTTATGCTTCATTTTATCAGGAAAACTGTCTATTGAAATACAATCAAAAAGTTGAATATATATATATACCATTGACGAACAATAACTTTAAACCCTACAAACGAACGACTTTTAGAGTTTTTTTTTAACAGTAATCGCTAAGATCCTGTTAATATATAAGTACTAGAAAATATTAGAATGCATTATGCGCATCTTTTCTCCCAAAAAGATAGAAACTACAATTTAACATAGAATTATGATTCTGACACAAATTCACAAATAAAATTTCATATTTTCATATGTTTTAAGTAGGTGCATTCTTGAATTATTCCATTTACATGCTTGTGAGGCATGCAGATCGACAAATGGACAAACTCTTACATTATATTTGATTTGACTCCAAATATGATACATAACTATGCTTTAGATGGATAAAATTTGCATAAAAATTTAACATCCAGATTTTTTCACTTTGTAACAATTGTGTTAATATATATTCGAACATCCAAACCTTCTCTGAATGAATTTAATTCAAAATTTGATCAAATGAGTTTTGGGTGTAAAAACAAATCAAATTACATCTGTCTATCGCAAAGCAAACTGCTGTGTTTCCAAATGTACAAGTTTCCCAAATGTTTATATCTTGTAGAATTTCAAACCATACGCTTGGCGTAGTTTAGCCAGACATGGCTCTTGCGCCAGAAAAATCCAATCAACCAACCAACCCAAATATCAGACATAATTCCAATTTTTTTTCGTAAGTTCATCAAAGTCATTACTTTTTTTCTTTGTATGATTCGCATAAGACAAACCAAAAAATATTCAGAGTTTTTGTCATAATTCTTGAGTTTAAAGATATTGGAGATCAAAGCTCTTCAGATTGTAAATATCATTATTTTCTTGTCCTTTGAAAGTATAAAGATACTGACTAAGAAAGATCTTCCAAGCTGATTAGGGAGTTTTCAATATGACACTGCATATAGACTATATGCAAATAGTCTGATATGGCATTTGTGAAGCAGAAAATGTTCTAAACACTCAACAAGGATGTTCTGTTGACATAAAACCCCCAAATTCGATATGTAGATATTCCTTATGAATATGTACTCTCTAAGGAAGAGTTTCACATAAATTTAATGCAAAATAAATCGAATCTTTAGAGCTTTGAAAAATCAACTTTGAAGCATCAATGGCTTGTTTTAAAGCTCCTTAAAAGATAAAAAATAAACTTTCTATCGATAAGAACTTTTATTTCACTGCAATTTGTTTTCTTTGATTTTAATCATTACTACAAAATTTGTTTTTAATTTTTTAAAATGTGCGTTTCCTACATATAACTATGTACAGCAGACAAAGATCAATTTTAAAAAATCGATCAATATAAATATTTTAAGACTTTTATGTGGCTAAACAAAAATTAAATATTAGTTTTTTTAGCCCATTAATTGCTAAAGCTTCAACATATTTCAAAATATCTAATGCTCTTTTTAACATGATAATGTTTTTAGACCGGCCTTCTTCCCTTCAATTGCGTGAGTTGAAACCATTACCCCCCAGGACTGTAGCAGTTGAACAAGACGAGAATATGACGTGTGAGTCAAGCCTAAAATTTACATTGTTTTTTCTTTTCGGATTATAGGTTCCAATTTTCTTTCCTTCCTTTTTCAGTCTATTTTAACAATGCCACATAACACTATTATGCATCATTATTCTTTTCGATGTATTCATTCTGAATTTCCATTTCTGTTTCTACCAGCAGATATAAGCGAAAACAACCCATTCTGAAGATGAAACGATCGCACCTATAACAACACTCAATTATCCGTCTAATGACATACCCCTCTTTTGCTCTGTGTTTATTCATCGTCGCACTTTTCTTGTTTTCGATTTTCCAGCATTTCCTTCAACATCCTTAACAATAGCCCAAGGAGAACGTTGATTACTAGTTCTTCCGTTTCTACCCCTAGACGCGTTTCTAATCCAATAGGCTTATATATACAGAATGCAGACGAGTCGGTAATTTGCAGCCACCCTGGGGCTGTGTGTCGGAACACCCTCAGTAGATATCCTCGGCGAAGAGTGTGTAGATTAAGCATACTAGAAATCCTTAGATCACTCTTTGGAACTAAAATACTTACAAAAAGGATCTGCTCGGAGTCTGTTGAATATCCCGCATTATTAGGTACTTGTGATAAATGCTTGTTAGGCTGAAAGTGTCGAATCTTTGTATCCTAAAGGGTGAAACTTTGCTCCCAATCTAAACAAATATTCGCTTGAAAAGAGGTCGGGAACTTGTGAAGAACTTTATGTATTGATTTTGTTCATCAGATGTTGTCGATCCGAGGTTGAAATGCTACAGTTATTTGCATTTCAGAGAAATGCACAAGAGTGGTACATTCATGGAAAAGCCTTGATATACAAACTGAGAGGTGAATTTCCAAGTTTGACAATCAGTTGTAACATAGTGTGGAACAGAAGGTGGATATCCAACCCTTTCTGAATTATTACAGTTGCATTCGAACGTTGACTATTGAATGGGAGTCAGTGGTGGTTTGTGGTAAATTTCGGAATAAGGTTTTAGATTCGTGATATAATTATCCTAAAATTCTTTGTGTAAACGGATCTGGAGCAAATTAATTCCATCGGAATCAAACCTCTCTCTAGTATGGTGCAGAAGTTTGGAGCGGAAGTGTTGAAGAAGCTCAAATATCGTTCTTATCATCTGACCACTGTTAAAAATTACGAAGTATGTCCTAGAATAGTCCTACTTTTACGTTAAAAAACAAGGTGGTAATATAAATGAAGTGAACTCAATTGATGTGGGAGCTGGATGTATAGAGAATAGATATGTGGATGAATGAGGCTGTTGTGTTCGCTATTGTATAAGACATTCACCGAGGTGATGAAGTAAAACAGATGTTGAGCATTTGTGAAGGGCTGGCTTACATGGACTGGCTAAGAAAATGAAATGGTATGGATGGCCAATACTCCATTTGTATGAGGTGACGTAAAGAGAAAAGAGTGGATATCCATCTCTCCTTAATATCTATCATCCATATCAATAGAAATAAGGGTTAAGAGAAGTAAAATTTCGGAAATTCCAATGGCGAGACTTGAGATATATTTATTCTGCAAAAACTATCACCGAGTAATTAGTATGAAGTATATAACTAATTGCCTTAAATAACTATAAATGGCAGAGAAATCTAAATATTTTTATATAAGACTACATATACCCTCGTAATATCTCACTGCCGTCGAGAGGGTGAACATGGATTAGGAATTTTAATTTTCATAAGTGTTTAATGATTAATTGACCATTTAGTTGTAACAGTTGTTAATGCAATGTAAAAATTGGTATTCAATAAGTAAAACATATTCTACATAACAATGAGTCAAGTAATGTGGATTCAAAATACAGGCATGGTTATAAAAACGAAAAGTATGATAGTAAATCTCATTGAAGATTCAAGATAAACATAATGTTGACATTATATATATAGTTTCTTCTTCATAGAGTGAGAATCTTAAAGGTGTTGAATTTATTACCATTCGAGATTTACTTGGGGATAACTGCAAACAAATTATTATAACCACAAACAAATTTACCTGTTACCCAGACAATTATGACTCATAGGGAATGAGAGTGGATATCTTCATGTTTAAGTTTTTTTTACACGCGCTAAAAGAATATACATATTTTTATTTTTGATTAATTTTTGATGAATTAAAATGCTTATTTTTCTGTTCCATCAGGACAATTTTAATGCAAAAAAAATATGTGAATATCAAAACTGTTCTCAAATAATAATAATAAAATATATGATAAAATGATTCAGTGACAGAGAAAAAAATTACTTTTTACACTTTATTGAAATTTTACACTTTAATGCCTTTTTTTGCATTTCTATTAAAAATTTTAATGCATCTAATTTCATTACATGCACAGTTATTAGTGACTGCTTATATTAAGTAAACATTTCGTTAATATCAGTGCAGATGAAAAATGAATGTTGATCATAAATATTAAAGAATTCTTTCTTATTAGTATTCAAATATTAATAATTCACGAATAGAATAAGTGAATTCTAAAGTGGCATAATATATATCTGAAAATTTAAATATTGTATGCTCCTAATTTGGAAGGGAAACAAGATTATGATATTTTTTCTATCTTAAAATTGTATTTGAAAAAGAAATTCAAAGAAAAATTATAAATTATTTTCAAGAATTTAATAATGATATTCTAGGTTTTTATTAAAGAAATATTACTATACCTTGCGTTAAAATTCTTTCATATATAAAACTTTTAGATTATGAATTATTTTTATACAAAACATTACAATCCTTCTCATGACATATACATTGAAACGAAAGAGAAATAAAAAATAGTTGTAGAACAGTTCAAAATCTTAATACTGCTTACCAAATACTGCTAATCAAATATTTAATACTGCTTAACTATAAATATCTTTATACCAAAATAATCTATATTAAATTTTCGAAAGAATTAAAGTAATTGAAGAGAAATAATACTGATATGGTTTGAAAGGAAACATAGTTAAATTTAAGATGGTACAATTTTTTAATGAGTAATTTTATTCGATGTTCCTTGAAAAAAAAAGTAAAATAATGGTCGACTTCTCATAACTTTAAGCATGTCATTGAACATCTTAACTATTTAACAGCTGCTACTTTTAGATATTGTGTTAAATCAATAATTTAAAACAAATAAAAACTTGGTGAAAAGATATATTAAAAAATATTTTAATGTAGTAGTTTTTCAAAGATAATACTTTTTAACGCATTAAAAGTTAATAATTAATAACAATTCATGTAACGCAAAAATCAAATTGATATAAATGAAATGCTAAAATTTGAATTACAAAGACGATTTAAATATATTTCTTCAAGAGAAGTTTGGTTGAAAAGACAATATAAAAAAATAATATTTTGTTTATTTGAGAATTAAATGAAGATTTGATTAATTTTTAAAATTCGAAAAGTAGATAGCAACTTTTATATAAATAATAAGTATGCAAAATTTGTTTTAATTTAACTCAATATGCATACATACATATATAATAGTAATGCTTTTTTTAACTATTTAAGAACACCAAAACTATATTAATTAAAAACTATATTAATCTCAAATATTCAAATAATCTTTTTCTTAGAATCTTCCTGTTATACATTCACGAAATGCTCTTTTTAGAATATTTAGACTACATTACTAAAAATATAATATTTCCATCTTTTATCATACTACATCTCTTTATAGCGGCAAAGCAGAAAAGGAAAGTATTTTCATAGTAAAAGCTTTTTCAATTTTCTTTAAACTTTTTAATATTCAATTTCAGCAGAAATTAATTTTGAATGTCTTAACTTTCGGTTATTCGGTAGCTTGAAAATTGTTCAAGTCATGAATCACCGTCTTGTGGTTGATTTTTCAGCTCTTATTTTAAGAATACTAGACAAAGAATAAGAACTCAAAGTAAATTCTATTTTTGAGAGAATGATTTATGTGAAAAATGGAATTTGAGAAAATGTTATATTTCATCACCGCATTTTAAAAATTTGGTTCATGATAAATATACTGATAAAAATGTTATATCTGAATAAAAGTTCTTTTGATTTTTCAGACAAATATATGTGGTTGGAATGGATTTTTATTTTTAACGGTATGAGTATGAGTGAAAATTTTTTTGATCCTGTATAATTTTACATTATTTATGCACAAGTTTAAATAATCTTAGCAATAAGTGTAAACATTAATAAGAGCAGCATATGTTTCAATAAATTTGATGGATTAATCTTTAATAGCAGTTACAAAGAACGTGCGTGATGTGTCTATGAAGACGATGACTTTTTACAGACATACCATTGAATTAAAAGTATCATAATTTCCTTGGAATGATGTTTATGAAATTTTAATTAAAATATTAAACAAAATTATTGTGTTACTCTTCAATGACTTCCGAAAATGTTATTGCTTGATTACAGCAATTGTATTAATAATGAGGCGAATTGGAGTACTTTAATGGAATGGATGCACAAGTTAATAGATTTCAGTTCTGATTCATTTTATACGTCAAAAACTGTGCTGTAGAGCCCAAGAAATTTTATTCTTTAATACATTTATAATCAGGTGGTTTGTGAATGTTGAACATTGTTTTATTTATGAGCTTAATTAGAAAAAAAAACTTTTGATATTCCTAGTATGCACAAATATTGTATAATAGTGTAGAACATTGATCAATATTTGAATATTGTATAATATTGTTGAATATCATAAAATATAGCAAAATATTGTTGGACAAGCTGATCTACCAAGAATGTGATAGTAAGATAGACAGGGTATATGTCAAAGGAGTAGAAAAAAAGCTTAGAAAATACTTTAGTTCTTTTCTAAAGCATTTAAATGTATGGTAAATTTCTCAGAACCAAATCCAAAACAAGACATCTGGAGACTGCTTTCTACCGTCAGACATTATGCTAAATTCTAACCCTTTTCTTGTATTTTTAGAACAATCGGGGTGTGTGTGTGGGGGGGGGAAATACAAAACTACCAACCGTCAATGAAAATTCCATTTTCCGTGCAGACATCTTGCAACGTGGACATCATCTGGGCAGAGGGATGGGAAAGACTGGGACACCCTTTAATAGGACAAGACGTTTACATTTTATCCAAGGAACGATTTGCGAGGCTGCCAGACAAAAATATGATGAAGATATCAGATTTCGATTTGTTCCAGAGGAGCTCTCATTACCATAATTACGCAGATCCGTTGCCGAGTATTCGCATTCGATGTGCCTGTACCTTGTTCTCGTGCACCCCTTGTTAGCGAGGTCGCTTCCTGCTTTGCCTTTAGACTGGTTTCCGAGAGTTAGTTACTCGGATCCATTTTTCACGAGAGGAGAAGATCGGAGTTAGATAGCAAAGTTTTAATCGGCATCGCTTTTGATGGGAGAGGGAGGGTCATATAGATATGGGAGAAAAGTTGGACTGGAGGATTTCAGAAAAGTTTATTTGGAGGCGAAAAGCCAGATTTAAAATAAGAATTCCTGGTAGGATAAATGGTGTGCATATTTTGAATTGAGAATTCCATACGTAATTTGCTACCTGGATAATAATTCATGGCATATTTATATGTCAGATGTAAATTAATTCTTAACAAGTATTTCAAATTATTGGAAATGGCAATTCGCTTATATACCAATAAATGCTTTTTGTCATTGTTGTTAGTATAAGGGATTCTTTACAATGATGATAATAGATTTAAATTCATTATTTCAGATATGATATTTAGAGGAGGATCAGCTGTTTTGTTTGATCATATGTCATGTGACGAAATTTCAGAATTAAACTAACTAGTTCTTAACAAGCCTTTTGTCATTTCTGTTATCATACGCGATTTTGCAAGGAAGATAATAGATTTCAATTGTTTATTTGAGAAAGGATGTTTAGAAAATGATTAGTGTTGATGTGTTTCATGCAATAGTATGGCATCCCGCCGATATGTCAGAATTAAACTAATTCTTAACAAGCCATTTACATTTTGTCTTTGCTATTATCATGCGGGATGCTTTGCAAGGAAGATAACAGATTTCTATTGATTCTTTGGAGGATGATGTTTAGAGGATGATAAGTTTTTTTTGTTTTATAATCTGGGGCAAATACCATCTATACCAGAGTTTTAAATTTTTTTTTCTTTCATTTAACTTGTCTGGAGTATATATATTTAACACCATATTTTATCGATATTTTTTTGTGTAAACTAAAACGGTAAGATATATGAATGTTAAAATATTTATCAATGGTTATCTTGGATATTCGGAAATTTAAATTGTATGATTTTAAAAAATGAAAATGATGCGAATTTAATAATAAATCCATATTGATAATTTCTGCTGATCAGAATAAATATTGAATTTTTTCAGATTCTTTAAAAATATTTACATGGGGTAATTTTGCTCAGGTACCATCTGCTCTGGTGTTAAAGATTTTTTCCTCGATATTGAATTCAATTTCAGTCAGTAACGGATTTAGCACCAGAAATTATCAGTAATTTTTTATGTTGAGCAAAACTTAGAACACATAGAAGCAACACGGTTTGAAAAATTGGAAGTAAAGCAATGAAAAATTTTAATAGATTTAAAACAAACATATAAACCCAGTTAGTGTAATTATAGCTAGCATTTATTCATATTCTATCTGAAGCAAGAGATCATGGATTATTTAGAGACTCTGATATCAATTATGAGATAGTATTGAATTAGTTAAGTAAACTAACAGTCTTGCTTTATAAAATTTCTAACACAGATGCGTTATAATCTTGGTTTATCAATCTCGTGTCCCTGCATCATAAGTGTAACAAGTTGATGTTTTTCAAATGTAAAAGTAAAAACTCACCCCTTGGATTTTTCGATGAATCAGAAGAACTGTACTTTTCTGAAATGAAAAGTATCCTGTAATAAGAATGTTGAAAAAAAACCAGGCAATAAAGAAGTGAAAAAAGTTTATAAGAAACTGATAATATTATCCATTATATTCAAAAGATGAAATAGGCCCAAATTAAGAAATTAAACTACTTATTTCTCTAATTCTATGAAATAATTTTATGCTAAAAATTAAAATGAGTTCATTGATAAAATAATAATAGCATTTTCGCTATTTTACAAAATATTTTCTTTGGAATTATTGAATTTTTTCAATTACATTAGTTTCACTTTGTTTTATTTTGTTAGATACCACATTATTTCATTGTGATTAGCTCAATCATATATAATCGCTGATGCTTAGAAATTTTCAATTTTAATAAAAATTATTTTCTTTTAAAGAAAGATTTTCAAAAAGTAAAATTATTTCTTTGGAAGAATAATCTAATATTGCCTTCAGATATAATAGTTGTATTCATTTCAAATTATATTAAAAAGACAAAAACAAAATTTGAATCAATAATAATCAGAAGACTTTGAAAATAATAGATCAGACTGTTTCAAAGTCTGAAAAAGTTGCCGAGTTCCATAAAAATTTGATATAACTTACCCTATTTCTGAACAAATTTAAAACATCACACACAAAAATTGATATTGAAAAATATATCTGCATTAGATGTTTTAAAAATATTATGATTAATATTAAAAATAGTCTTTTATGAAAATTTCCCAGTCTTTGAATCTAAAGCGATGAAAAATGTCTTTCTCAAATAAACACTATCAAAATCAGCAAGTTTATCAAGGAATTTTTCCAAAAAAAAAAATGTCAAAATATTGAAGATGGATAGTTAGTTAATCTGCTATCATTGTGTGTTTTAGAGGAGATCCAAATTACCATTAATACACATTTGAAGTGTGGAAAGATTTCGTGTTTTTGTTGGAATGATTGATGAAGGAGCTGAACTGCCAGCGCTTATCACGCGAACATAAAATTAATGGGGGAACATTGGTTGTTTTATTAGAAACGACGATAGCAATAGTAATTTTTGTCATGCTTTAAGAGGTTTGCACGTTTCGTAGATGCTCTAGAGTATAAATCCAAATCATTAAACAAATTAATGTATCCATTTTAATAAAAAAGTATTTAATTGTTTTGGAACGTCATGTAGGATTAAAAGTGGCTTTACACTCTTCCAGTTAAAAGATGGCCAGAAAGACAGCGAGTGCGTAGGGACTGATTTATGTTTACAAGAATTTCATAAGATAGATTCAGGTATTCTATGCCTGTCTATAAATTGCCATTTTGGCATCCCCGAATATTTATTTTTCACTTCGTATAAAATGATGGATATTAATACAAAGACGCATAGTAAAAAAAAAAAATATAAACATACCTAATTTGGAAAAAAACACAATATAGAAGAAAAAGGGAAATAAAATGAAGGGGACAAAGCACAGAATTGAATGAGAAAGAACAAAGAGTAAAAAGTTAGAATTAATATAAGATAAGTGATTATTTTTTCACTTAAAAATAAAAAATAAACCACTGCCAAATTCTACAAATAATTGCACATCAAGAAAAAAACCCAATATAACGGCATGATGTTGTTCTATTGGGACAAGGGCTTGAAATGGATCTAACAAAATTTTACAGCCTTTCTACGTATGTACTGTGTACTGGCGGTCTTATAACTGGCCGAGAATAATTCCACCTTTAGTATAAGTTGATGAGAAAAATTGCTTTTGTTGCAATTATGGAAAAAAACTGCATTTTTTATAAAGCATAGTTTTATAAAGCTGCATTTACATTAAAGTACTCACGAATTCTATTTACTTTCAAAGTAAATTAGTTTTCTTTCTCTGTGTTATTAAGAGATCTGTGTTATTTATTATCTTAGATGTTAACACATTCGCTCTTATGGTTTATACTTACGATTCGGAAATCTAACTATATGTTATCTCTTCTTTGTTATATATTAACTGTAATAGAAAATATATGATCTAATTAGAAAATATGTGATTCATGTTGCAATCATTGTGTCAAAATATGATTTAAATTTTCTTGTGTGGGTGGGAAAGCTCCATCTTATTCTACACAGTTATGTGGATTGAAATATGATGTTAGGTTGCATTAATAAAAAGTTTGAGTTTACTGAAATGTCCCCAATCAAATAAATTAAATCTGTTAAGAAACAATTTGATGTATTTAGTTGGAAATATTTTTTATTATGTTGTCAAATATAGACCAGATATTTTCTGCGCTTTTACGCAAGCCCCAGAAGCACTAATTTCACCAAAACAGTTGGGAGATGAAAATTAGAGAAGGAGATGTTTACAATCCTGGTTATCAGTAAAATTCAATGTTGTTGCAAATATGTAGATCCAAAAAAATGGCTTAACCGTATAAACAATTAAAAAATCAGATTCATGAAGCTGCAAATTACAAGAGAAAAAACTAATTGAAAATAAACGCATCTAATTTTTAGTAAGCGCAACATTTAACAAAGAATTCCTCTTATTCAATTCATATCAACCTTTTGTAGAGTAAAATAATTTCAATACTATAGTCTTAGTTTTCTGAAATGAAGGATGGGTAAAATTGTGCATGTAATAAATAAATAAATATATTTTAATGAAATGAGATACATCACCAGTAACCGATGCATAAATGATCTCTATTTTAGTTTCTGAGCAATGATATTTCTTGAAACTTCAATTGATAATAACGAAAACTTTAACTCCATCTGATTCAGACACTTATTTCATTTTTTATAGTCTAACTAGGTGAATTAAAAATATCTTCAGTTCGAATCAACCAAATCTCTATATGACTTTTCTATATACTAATCTAATATTTGCATACGTTTATAACATTGTAATGAAAGCTTATGAGCCTGCTTACAGCTAAGGGAGTAATTACTTTTGTATATTGGTGTTGTTACTCGGCTACACAAGGTCTTAGCTTCTAACCCAGCCAATTCAACTTCCACATCATCTTCGAATAACTTAAAACCTGATAAGATGTGAATTCGATGCACACTTGATGTAGAATTTTAATAGTTATGACGGTATTAAATTCTAATAATTATCATATTCTTTTTCCTATATACAAAATTTTATTTTTTTAATGTTCAAACTACCTTTTATGTTGTAGTAAAAAGATTATAGACTAAGTTTAATTCCCATTTCAATCACTAAAGTATCAAAATGAATAGTTTGAAGGAAAGGGTCTTCAATATGCTTAAGTCCTTGAAGTTTACTCTATTGAATATTGCATATTATCCTCATAAACATCCTCCCTCGGTTGTAATGTAACTTTTGTTGTATCCCTCTTGATGATCTTCGGAAAGACATAAAAACAAGCTAGATAGACGCCATTATTTCCTCTGTTGACACTTTACCAGAATAAAATTTATTTTGATAACGTAAGAAGCAATGTCAGCGGTCGAAAAATTCTTCTATTAAAGCCCAAAAGCAATTGTCATCCCCACCGTATTTCATGACATTAATTTCTTCTGTTCCTAATATCCGAAGAGAAATTCAGGAGCGGTTATACTGTTATTATCACTGTCATTTGACGCCTTAGCAGTTTTTTTCCTTCTCCTAGTTCTTGGATGGCAGGGAATTTATTCTGAACAGATTATATAAAGGTAGTCAGTTCTTGAAAGAACTTACTTTGCCCCGTAAAGTTCTGCATTGGGAATACCATTTATTGGGCCGTCGACACCGGTTTTACGACGTTACCCTGCTAGGAATTTCATTTTCATTCTCTAGTCCAGAACCGCTTTTTGGCGGTTTGGTTGGTCCCTGGCCACCAGAGACGAATTAAAATCGACTGAGAAAAAGCGTCGCTAACAGCCTTAAAGAAAGATATAAAAGATGCGTTTGTCTTTTTCGTCGTTGGCCGGCTATTCTTAGGTACAGTAAATTTTGGTTTACTTGCTTATGGTGATTTCATGACAAATCGGGGAATTCGGTGAGGCGTAACAAAATAATGTGTTTCGTTGACGAAAGGGTAATGAAAAGGTTTTAAGAATTTTATTTTATTTTTTAAAGAATTTAGAGCTTTTATTTCACGTAAATTCAACTGAAGTGAATAAAACAATGAATTTATTATTTTAGAAACGATTTATTTATTATTTTATTGATAAAAAACAAACTAATTAATACAGGACGGTTATATCTAAACTTCTCCTATAAACAGCCTTTTACAATGCAAATCGGCGAACGGATTTAAAGGAATTCTGGAATTTTGACTATGCGCTCACTAAATTTCGGAAAAAAAAAATTAGTTCCGAAATGCCCACCAGAGGGCACCTTTTCCGGGGAAACATTAATTTTAACACAATAAACGACCAAAACGGAATGCAGAAACAACATTAACATGTATTGACAAGTTACCAATCATCTTGTCATGGACTTATGTTAAGTAAAGACAAGGAAAAAAATAGCAGTAAGCTGCCTGAGGGAGAAAAACTGTTTAGTTTTTCCGGAAAAAGAACAGGTTAGGACGAAATTGCACAAGAGGAGTAATTGTTAATAGTCTCCATGATGATGTAATAAAAGGAGTTCCAAGTGACCACCCTCCTTCACCTTCAAAATTTCAAGTCTACACCTACAAAATTTCAAGAGCTGTGTGTTCTACATCAGAGCGTAACTGATCAGTTGTAATGCTTCGAACGTGAAGCTTTATGGAGTTTTTTAAGTAATTCAACGTCGCAACAAGATACCATCATCATCACAACCTGAAACATCCACATCAAGCATGACAACGATTGACAAAGTATCATCCTAACCTGTATTACATAAAGCTTTCTCTCCTCCACAAAGATGCAAATCTCGACATGGTTTGCTAGAACCGACAGATTTTCTCTGTTTTACATTTTATTATTCATAGTTCTGGATTGTTAATATTGTTTCCATATTCCATTTTGACGTTTATTGTGTTAATGTTTTTCCGGAATAAGCGCTATCTGGGGGGACATTTTGGAACAACTTTCTTTTCCTTTCGAAATTCCGCGAGCGCACCTTGTATGTAGCCATGTATCAAATATCAAATTTCTTTGCAATCTGTTCACCGTTTGCGTTGTATGATGCTATTTTTAGGGGAAGTTTAATTATAACCAGCCTGTAAATTAGAAAACTTATTTCTTAAAAATATCTGAGATAGTATTGTCACTTAACTTCAGTTTGAATGTTAAAGAAAGCTTTAGAAAAACCACACACACACACACACACACACACACACACACACACACACACACAC
>JAPMOQ010006317.1:184015-202787 GCA_026543055.1 Argiope trifasciata | reverse complement strand
CACACACACACACACACACACACACACACACACACACACACACACACACACACACACACACACCCACACACACACACACACACACACACACACACACACACACACACACACACACACACACACACACACACACACAATTTGCTTATAGATACCTTAAAACTCTGAAAAGATAAAAGATATTAAAGCGAAATTTCGAATCTTTAACGCATTAAATATTATTTTAAATTTTGAATTTCTATGCATTCGATCTTTTTATGCCTTCTTCAATTTTTTAGCTTATAGATATCATACGACTGTGATCCTTGTGTTCGAAAACTCTGGCAACAACAAATTTCTCTTACAGTATTTATTTATCCTTCAACATACACACAATGATATATGAAACTTAATTTAAATATTAGTTTATTGCCTGAATCTTCAATTAGTCCCTGTTTACTTCATTCTGAAATGTTCTTATTTCCTGATCCAATTCCTACTTTTTTCATTGAGCTAATTCTAACATGCATATAAGAAAACTGCTGATTCTGTGGTTCCCACACCCGAAAAAAGATCCGATAAAATCCTTAACATTCACCAGGGCCAGTCATCTGGAAAGTGCAAGTGCTATGTAACCGGGCCCCGTGACTGAGGAAGCCCCCATCGTGATTAAGATTTAATTCATTGTTCTGAACAATAATAATTTTATACGTACTAAAAGTCTACAAGCTTGTTTCCATGTGGTTAGTTGAGCATCTATTGACGCCTTTATAAGGCAACGATGGCAGCAATATCTATAAAAAGGCTGGACATATTCCTTTTTAAATAAGGAAATCCCCATCAGACGTGTTAAGAAAGAGTGGCTTGTCCGGCGCCCAGAAGTTGAGGTTGAGGCTGGGTTCAAAAGGACTTGCAAATCATTAGCTGTCTACTTTTGCCTGTATCAAATGTAATATATTTTTCAGTCCCTTACATTGCCAGTTACTAATTATATTAAGTGCCGATTACTAAATATAATAAATAGTGAACCCTTTTTCAGCAAATTAAAATTATATAAAGGATTATCATTGGTGAAACATATGGGTATAATGCTTAAATTGTAATTTTCCTGGAGTAATTAATATCAAAAACAAAATCAAGCACATTTCATGCCTATGCAAATGTTCGTTTTTTAAAAAGATTTGCTAAAACTTTAGAGCTCCAAATGTTTTTTTGCATTCGGTGCCCTCTTTAGAGAAGGCCGTCTCTGACGTTCATGCACATTTTTTCAAAGATATCCGATATTGTTTTTTGCTTAAATCGATTTAGGGAAAAGAAATACCTATCAAAATATCATAGTAAAATTATTTAAGGTTAAAATTTCGGTAGCTTTTCTCTTATATCGTGATGTAAAGAAAGTCATTTATTCATCGTTCCTGTTTTGTAAAAATTATGACTCTCATGGGGGAATATTTCGAAGTAAAAATTTCAAAAGTTTCTTTACAAAATTATTTTTACATATACATATATATTTGCTTGCAGATTCCGTACAACTTATGGAAGGCACTGCATGTAAAGATTTCGTGTCCATATAAACCAATATTTTTGCGTTTTCTAAATTCCATGATAGCCTCAACAGTTTATTTATAGTTACTATGCAACTGAAGAACAGTCTTGCTAATGGCGATGTTGTGAACTTATCATGCCCTAGTCGAAAATCACCACTCTAATTGAGAAAGCCATGAAAATCAAATGACGCAGTTATTTTAAAAAATGATCGTTACCGACTATTGATTAATACTTTACAAATTATTTCATTTTTTTTCTGGTGCTTAAAGATAATCTACGGCACCACCTGGGCTTCAATTTAAAAAAAAAACGCTCAAATCCTTAAGGCATTCGAAGAATTTGATTAAAATATCGTGCTTCAGCTAGAACAGAGTTAAGAAGAAGAAAAAAAAATATCGACCCCAGTTTTCCGCAGGAATTTTATCAGAAATTCATTCAGTCCCTATCACAAACACCCGAAGAAACCTATGAATATTTAATTACTCTACGCAAATACCATCCTCTATCTGGTGGTGCCCAGGGACCTGGCGGTACTGAATTCAGAATGCTATGTAAAGTAGGTGGAATTCCGTCGCTCTGTGACGTCATGAGATGCGATGACGTCACACGTCTTCCGTACTTTCTGAAGATTTCATATACCCTTGGGGTTTTCTTCCCCATGTTTGCAAAAGCAATACAAGCCTTGCTGCTATGGCTGCAAATTTGAATTTAGACGAAGGTATAGAACAATAATAGAATTTGTTTACGACCGCATTTTTAATTTTATTTTGAATTCCGCGCTTGGTTTTCAAATAACGGAGGTTGGAATTTTCTTTGTAATTTTATTTACTGAAAGCAATGCATCTCTGAAAAGAAATCCCTGTGTTTGAAATAGTGCATTTCTATAAGTTTTTGGTTGGAGCCTTTGTTCGGTGATTTATGACGTAGGTTCTTTCTCCGTGTATGAGGAAATAATACTTAAAAGCGAATGCTAAAAGAATTCGGAAATTTATAGATCCAGTTTAAGGTGGCACTCCAAAAAGGGTAACTGTATTACAAATTTGAGACTTCACCTTAAATTTAAGCCAACGGATGTAAATAACAATTACAGGGGATTTCTTCATTAAGTAGTTTCATTTTCTATGAACAAAGTAACTGTATTTGTTAATAAGAAGTACGAGACTCAAATACCATTAACGTTTATTATTTAAATACGCATAAAAGTCATAAAAATTTAAAAAATTTAAAATGAGAATAAAGCGGCTTTATAATTTTCAATGTAAATACAATGTATTTTCATATAATAATCCAATTTAATGTGGCATTCAAAAGGATAACTTAATGAAAACGTTGAGATTTCATCGTAGGTTTAAGACGACGGATGTCAATAACAATAAAAGGTGACTAATTCATCAAGTATTTTCATTCTCTTTGAATAAAGCGAAACTGTATTTGCTATTGGAAGTACAAGACTCAAATTCTATTTGTATCTTATGTATTATTTGAATACGCATGGAGATAATAAAAACTAAAAATATTTAACTTGAGAATAATAGGTCTTTATAATTTTCAATCTAAATACAATAATTTTTCATACAATAATTACCAACATACTATTGTTATTTTAATAAAAATGCATGGTTTGTTATGTTTTACTGTTAAAACATTATAATAAAGTTATAAAAACAAAATTAAAGGAATCTTTATAATATATAATTTAAATAATCCAGTTGTATCTTTTTAAAGAAATTTAAAGCATAAAAAGTGTTTATATTTAATTTATCTGTTTTATTTTATCACTGAAAAAGAATATGAACGGAATTGTCAGAACAAATGAATTGTTAAATCAGACTCATTAGATAGTACCAATGTGAAACGAATAGCTTATAAATAAAGTTTAATTATTTCTATAATTCTTCCGTCGTTTAAAATCGTAATAAAGAAATTACCTGAAATAATGCTTTGAATTAAATTTTTTACCATTTATTTACTATGAATAGAAATGAAAGAAATGTTTTTAAAAATATTCACAGGAAACTCAAATATTTACAGTTTTGTTCTTTTGTGAATTCATATTGTATTTCTTATTTTGATCATAGCCTTGAAATTACACAAAGAAAAAATATTTTATAAGAAAATAAATTAAAAATATATTTATTTTAAAATTCTGGGCAAATTTTTTCATAATGTAAATTTAACAAAATGAAAAAAATTATAACATTGAGAAAAGAAATAAACAAGAAATAGCAATAAAAAATAGATCGCGATGAAAAAGTGACGATCGCCGTCTTATTTACTTTTTATTTATATTTCAATTAATAATTGTAATTGTTAGGAGACATACATAATTAAATACACAATTTTACTTATTTACTTTACATTTTATTTTAAAATAGTTTTTACAATCAAAGATTATTTTATACAATTTACTAGAACATTTCTAAAAATTAGAAAGAAAGAAATAAAGCAAGAACTTTATTATTTTAAATATTTGCTGAGTGCCATCTAACAATTCGATAATTCAAGACTTGTTTAAAGTATGAAAGAACTTATATGCTTACAAATTTATTGAAAAACATATCGCCATTAAAACACTAATGATAATAATATTAATTATAATTTACTTGAATATTTTTAATTTTTTCCTGCATACTTAAACTGTCATTTTTTCCAATATTAATGATGGAATATAAATTTTAATGCCTTTATTTTTATACTTAGTTCTATAGTTTCTATAGTTCAGGCAACATATCTGTAAATAAATTTTTGTTTTCTAATGAAATTCTTTTAAAACTTTTTTCCGCTTATGTAAGATATTAAGCCTGTACAAATTACTTTGAAAAACTAAAATTCCGCATATTATTTCTTCTAATTAACTGAGGCTAAAGAAAATGTAATTTTTTTCTTACAAAAGGCTACATTTCTGAAAAATTATTCTTTTTTTTTTAATACTATATAGTAGTCATAAATCCTCATATCTAAACAAAACCAGCATAGGTTCAATAGCCTTATAGAAAGGATTTTAATTTGGCTCCCGAACCCCAGCTGCATGAAAATACTCAAAAATTAAACATCCGAAATCGCACCTCTCGAAACCTTTCGGACCTTTTCAACCGTTATTGATAGGGTTATTAATTTTCTCCCTTCATGTGGTAATAACTTCTAATTTATGCTTTCTCACGAATTTTTCACATAAATCCCGAAAGACCAATAGAAACTTTATATTCCCCATCCCACCTCCTTCGCCACCCAAGAACTTGCCGATTACTACTACCACACATGCTGACGTACCTACCCCCACTGTCATACTTCAACGTCAAAACTCCCGAACGTGGTTAAAAGTATTTCGGAAACAGTTATGACAACCCATTCTTTTTAAAAGTGCCACCGACACGGATGGAACTAAACCGTTGCCAACAGCTGAAACCTAAAAGTTCACAAAAAATATAAATAAATAAAAACACAGAAAAGATAAGCCCTCTAAAGAAGGGAAGTGCTTTCAAAAATCTTGCAACAAATCACTGATTTACTGTTCTTCCCATCACAAGCTTGAGAAACCGCGTGACACGAAATGGATATATAGCGTCGCTAGATCCTTTTATGCTGTGTTTCTTTCGTTGCATGTTGCGCGGAAGGATACATAACACTCCTTTTGTTGAAGCGCGCTGTTCCGGCTGCCTATTCAGTGACAATGGCGATTGCTTGGCCACAAAATATGGTTAATAAACTGTTATTTATACCGCCCTTAATGTTTTAGATTGGAGCCGTAACTCACGCCCAAGACAATGGCTTGGTATTAGGTAGAAAGGAGGGGGTATCTGAGAAGCGGGTTGGGAGGGGGGAGCTTGACGAGATGTATCCGTCTTAGTAGCTAGGGCAGGAGATGGAAAATGCCCCTATCTGAGTTATTGGCATCCAACATGTGATGGTTATGTTAGGATCAGGAGGGCCAGATGTTTTAGATACGCTTGGCACTATTTCCTTCCGCCGGATCACGTGTTTTATGCCTAAGGTTTGAACGTACGAGGCGGCATTAGCGTAGAATAATAGCTTCGAGATGAAATGACCGAAGGGGAATCAGTGGAGAAAGAAAGAAATGGCTTGGGGGGCGAGGGCAGGCGATATAGATAAAAGGGGCGATAAAATTGAAGCGGTAGATGCTTGTAGGTGGTTGGAAGATAATTCAAAATTATTGAAAAGTATCAATTCCGTTAATGTTTATAATGATTAAAGTCGTTATGTCTGCCATTAGCAAACTAGTGAAATAATTCTTAACAATATAGATTTAGGGAATTAACTATGTTATCTAATAGTTCAAAATATGGTTCATATAAGTTATATATCCAATACTTTAAAATATTTGAATGTAGATTGTTATTTGATCTTTCTTTGTTCTTTTAGGTTTTTGCATCGTTTTCTTCCAGGAATATTTCAAATTCGATTTGAAGTCGTGTCGCTCTTTTAAATCATTAATTATAACAAAAGAAAGGATCGTTTCACAATATCTATTAAAAATATTTTTGAAATATATAAGTCTTTTAAATTTTATTTCAGTTTCTCCTTATTTTAGGCCATTTTGACCAAATTGGGTGTCACATCGATACGAGGGAAACATTTTTTTTTATATGGATGCCTTGAAAATATTATTCTTATAAGCATAAAAGTGTTTGAAACTTTAAATAATTTTTATTCGTTGGAGTTAATTGGATACTGAAAACGGCAAGAAAAGTTGGAAACATCTATTTGGGGCTGTTTTATTTTCCATCCATTTTTATTTATTTCTTTATAAATTAAATTTTATATTAAATGCAATTACATAACATAAAATTTCCGTAGTTTTCGGGATTTTTGTGTTATTAAAATTATTCATAGCTTTAATTTCCCAGGTTTTTTAATATTATAAAAGTCATTTACTGCTTTTGTTGTAATGAATATTGAATGTTATTAAAATAATCCGTATTGTATATGCGACTAAAACGTTATAGCAAAACCTATATTAACGCATTTTATAGGCATTATATTAATTAATTAAGAAAGTTTCACTCAATTTATGAAATGTAAGAATATTTCTCTAACTATTAGAAATGCATTATTTCCAGAATTAGGTATCGTTTTCTGGAAGAAAAAACCTTCTGAAGAAAAGATCGTCCACTGCCATTCTGAATGCTAACCGGGTTTCTAAATCCAATACTGAGCAGTGAGAGAAAAAAAAAAAAGAGCTAAAAAATACGAAACAGGCAAAGGGAAAAAAAAAGACTGTGCAATCCATTAAGAAATGAGAAAGCGTCAAGTACCCAATCGCAACAGGTCTCGTCTGCGTCATTGGTAGCACGTGACCTGACTTAAAACACCGGATGGATATGGTATGACTATCTGCTGCTATTTTTTTTCTTTAAACCCCGGATGGATATGGTATGACTATCTGCTACAATTTTTTATTATTTTTTTTTCATGAAAGAAAAGGCAAACAGTTTGAAAGACATGCTGAGCGTTTTTCAAGTCGATAGATTTTTCTTCAAAAGACTACTGCCCACCCCTTTCCAGAGTAAATTCAATTAATTGGCTTTGATAAATTACCTCTTTCTATTGCCTAAAGGCGGGGAATCCGTCTTTTTAAGTTAATGGTGATATTATCTTTTTGAAGCATTGGACAAAGAGATAGTTATTTATTTTGTGGCGTCGATTTGGTTTTTGTTTCCTTGGTAGATATTTTTATCAGTCTTCTGATAAATAAGGTTTTGCACCATATATCTCGAAATGTCAACGATATCCATTGATAATGAAATATTTATGTGGTTAGTTAAATCCTTAATTTCATTTAAATTCTATCCTATTCAAATTAATCAGTAACGGCACTTTCAACGTGTTAAAGAAACAACAGTCATTATCTGAATTTTTGCACTTCTTTGTGATCTAAGTTAATTCATACATTCAATTACACCATATATATGGTTGGAATTTTTAAAGTCTTCCATTTGTTTTTAACTGAATAACTACTTAATTCAATGCTAGACAGACCTCTGTAACAATGATTCCAACTGCTCCCGATTATAAATATATGTCATTATAATCAGTGTGAAGATAAAATAAGATTACCTTTATTTTGCCTCGATTCATTTTTAATATATTAATACATTAATTCATACAATTTAAAAAGTTTTCATACCTGATAGTTTATCTAGTCAAATTAAGAATCTTTTATATTCCTCTAAATGGGATAATAAATTTCTTATAATAACCGTCACCACGCAAGAACTAGAAATAAATATAGAAATAATTTTCTGCATTGTTTATGTTTTCCAATGTATAGAAATGAGATGAGTAGAAAGAAGATTGAAGGCTTTGTATTTATATACCTAAAAATTTTCAAGAAGAATTCATAAATAACATTTGATATAGATGATTTATTATTTAAACATTTAGAAGTATTTAAATCATCTCAAATAAAGAATATTCATTTCAAATAAAATTTAAAAATTCTGTGCTGGAATTTAAAATATTTACAAACGAAGTTGAAAGCTGTTTTTATTTATCCTACAGATAAATAAGTGTGCCAGAGAAACTTACTTATTTGGAAAAATTTTGAGCGGTGAGTTGGTTGGATAAAGGGGTGACATGTGGTGCTACTGGAGGGGAATGTCCCCAAGTTTGTTTCTCTCTCTAATCAGTTGCCGTCACGCTCTGGCCTAGAGAACAGCGGGTCTTCGACGTCGATACTTCTTTTCTAACGGTCTCTCACTTGTTGTTACGCAATGGGCCTTCCACGCTCGATTTGCAATTCCTCCTCACAGACCCGTTCCTGGCCGTAATTCGATTCTGTCGTGGGTTAACTCATTTTGAGAGTGTGAAAGTGTCTCTAAACCCAGAAATGGACACAAACGGATAGCCATAATTCCGGAAAATGTCGAAAGAGTGTGGCAGTCAGTTCTGCTTTCGACTCGAAAACACGCAGCTGCTCTGGGAATTTCTGACACTACTCTTCGATGAATTCTCTATCAAGATTTTCAATTTCATCCCTATAAATTGGCTGTAGTGCAAGAATGAACTGAACGCGATTTTGTTGCCCGTCAAAATGCATGTGAAATGCTGCTTGACAACATGCCTGAAAACACGGTAGTTTTTTTCAGTGACGAGGCTCAGTTTGAAATCCCTGGTTTATGTCGATCGACAAGGGACAATAGCTCACCTCAAGAACAACATTCACGACGCCATTGCCAACACACCGATTGATATGCTACAAAGAGTGGACACGAACCTCCAAAATAAACTTACTTAGAGCATGCGCAATGGGAGCCGCCATTTAACTGACGTTATTTTAAAAACTGTATGAAAAAAATTTGGGATATTGTATTCTCAAATAAAAAATAGAATTAAAGCAATAAGTGAAGTACTTTTGCTTTTATTGGCTTTTCAAATAAGTAAGTTTTTCTGGCTCAACCTGTACTTAATAATTGCCCCTTATTTATCAAGTGTAAAAATATTTTGTATGTATTTATTTTATCTGCTTGATTTAATTGTTTTATAATCAATTGACTTCAAACTTCAATTTAAAGTATCAATTGTGAGAGGTTTCACCTGATCATAATTCTAAGAATCCGAATTTTGTAACGTTATTATAATGCCACACAACATTCAAGTTATTATAATAAATGCTTGCTCATCTAGATTTCGGTATCAAAGGGATGTTGAAATTGTAAGCTAGTATTTGATAAATTTTTCTTCTATCTCTTTTCAGTGTTTTTGTCCTTGCTATGGCGCTTTTGATCCTAAATATAATTTTTAAATTAAGCTAAAAATACCACCTTACCCAAGAAAAAGAAGATAGCTATGATTTAATGAGAACTCCTCAGCTACTCATTCTCCGAAAACTATATTCTGTTATAATATTTGTGTATGGAATGAGTTTATTTTGGAGAAAGCATTAGATGTTTCTGGATTCAAGTTAAAAATGAAAATCCAAACCAGAAGAAATGAAACTCATTAAATTAAAGTATATGTTTGACAGCATTTATTCCGTTCTATCTGCGATAATAACTTTTAAAAAGTATAAAATTTGTGAAAAAAACCAAAAAAATGCAGAAATCGAAAACAAGGAAAGTATCATAAAATATTTAATGATAAACATTACGTAGACTAATAAATGTCTCAGTATTGCACCATTCTTAAGAGTTTTTCTTAATTATTTGATATTCAGAGTTCATTTAAATATATTAAGATAACTTTTATTTTGCATATGTTATGTATGAAAATAAAATTCGTTAAGCAATCATTTTCAACTCTTAAAAATGAATATAATTTTGAAACCAAAATCGCATTTTATTCACTAATAAATGTTTTTAAAAAAATGAGAATGAATTAAATTTAAATTCATTTATTCAATTAATATATAGATTTTAATTGAAGAAAACATCGAAATTTTAACCTAAATTTGACAATTAAAATTTTACATCGAACGTTTGCTTCCACAGTATTTCCAAGCTATAATACAATTTTAAAAAATAATTTAGTTATTTTTTATTTTAAATAAAATTTATTAGCTATAGTCTTAGTGGAAAAGTTTAAACATTTTTTACTATGCATTTCAAGATTTTTTTCAAAGCTTAAAATTCAATTTAAATAATAAAATTAAAAACTGCTATTCGCAAAATAAATATGTGCATTTCTCTTAAATAAGTTCTAATTCTCACTCTTTTTACATGATATGGATTATAGATAAGTAAAAATAATTTCCAAATAATGAAAAAATATTCAATATTCTGTAACAAACAGGAAAAGTAAATCTTACAGACGGTAGTAATAGCATAGAAGTTAAGCTAGTGGTAATTCCTCAGTTAAAATGATTTAACTGAACATTAAATATTTGCAAAATTTACAGCAAAAAATTTAGATTACTAATAATTTGAGACAAAACATTATAGATGCTCATAAAATAAATGAAGAATTTGTGAATCAAAATGAAAAAAAAGCCGAACTACTCAAAAGATATTTACAGATATACTATAAAATAAAAGAAATATCCAATTATCATTAATAAACCGTTGTTGGGAAAGTACTTAGTTATCAGATAATGCTATATTTATTATAAAATCGCTAGATTAGCATATTATTCGTCTGTTATAAGAATCCTCAAAATAATATTTTGAATACATATTTTTAATTTCATTAAAAAATTTCATACCCAAAATAGTACATAAATAATGAATATAAAAATTGTCGTATGTACGTATTGATTAGGTACTTAGACATGCTGAATTGCATAAAAGATATTTACAGACATACTATGAAATAAAACTCCAAATGTCATTAATAAATCGTTGTTCAGAAAGCACCTAATTATCAAATAAATTTTATATTCCTAGTAAAACCCCTTGCTTTTCATATCACGTACATAATAAAAATTTCTCTAGAAAGACTTTTAACATCCTTCATTTACAAAAGTTTTCATATTCAAAGCCTTGAAAAGATAATGAATATAAAAATTGCCATATATCTCTATTGACAAGCGAATATCCAGTTCTCAGACAAATCTTAGATTCATAATAATAACTCTCATTTACATAATTTATAATTTAAATCTTCAGCAGAACATTTTGAACATCCTTTAATGTTCGGATATAAAATTAAGGAAAAAGAAAAGCAAAGGATCTTGAATATATATATCAATCTGCGAATGATCCATTTTCAAATAAATTTTTGATTTAGGATAAAATATCCTGTTGAGACGGCTTATCGCAAAAATTCTAAACGATAATTTTAATATCCTTTAACCTTCCTTTACAAAATTTTACATCCAAAAGAAAAACATAGAGCAATGGTTTATAAATAATATATATAAGATTTATATATTTCTCTCTCTATATATTCAAATGAAAAAGTGTCGAATTTTCAGATTAATTTCCAACACTTAGAAGTATCTCCAGCATACTCTATTTAAAAAAAATCCCCACTTGAAGATTTTCAATACTTTTTAACGCTCCTTTACAAAGTTTGCCACAGCAAAATAAAAGCGTCATGAATATATACATCGGCGTAAGCAAAATCTATCTTACCATTTCCCCAACCGAAACTTTGTTGCTCTGGGCTTCCGTCATAGCGGCTCTTTAACAAAGCGCACAACGCTACGAGGCATCTTTTGGAATTCATATGAGGAAGAGATAAAGGAGAGCGAGAGAGACGAAGACCTGTTGCTATGGTTACAGGACGCGTCTTCCCATTTCCTAATGGATAGGAGGAGAAACGCAGATGACCCTCCTTCAAAAAGACGACCCGGTCACCCAACAGTGTGCACGTAAGCTTTTTCATTATTTATGAACTATTCCGCGATTATTTCTTTCTTTTTTTGCTTCGGCCAATCACTTAGCAGTTTTTCTCCTTTCTTTTCGTTTTTCTTTTTCCTCCCTAGCTTTCCCCTTTATTATTATTTATTTTTATTTTTCCTTTGCCTTTTTACAAGCATTTTATTTTATGTTATTGACATGTTTTCCAGCATCATTGCAGTTCTAGAGGGACTTCTTCGACTTTTGTATTGGTATTTTATTTTCTTTGGATGTAACAGTTTTTCCTTCTTTGTATTTTCTTAGATATCATTTTAGCGTTTGGCTTTATATCCATTTTTCTTGTCTGAAATTTCAAATTGTGAGTTTTTGTGCTCTCACATGTTTTTTTTCTTATTCTTGTTCGAATGTCTCCTTGCCCGTAACGACCTCACAAGGGACATATTGCTTATAAAAATTGAGTCGATTTTGAAAAATGGAATGTTCTGTTTATTTTTATTGCCTGCTGTCTTTGTACCTTGTTGTATTTTTCTTTGAACCAGAAGCTAGATGAAGTTTGGCGTATACATTGATAGATTTGAGAAACAGCATGTAACAAGATATCTGTATACCATCCATCATTGGAAATGGAAAACTATTCATTTCATTGAGAAGATGAGGGGGATTGTTTCGTGAAATTTTAGAACATGATTTGTTTATCGAAAACAGTTTTAGAATCTTTGAGAGCTTTTTGTCAAATGAAAAAACAAAGCTACTCGATATTGCTTTATTGCATTATGATATGTTATATTAGGTCATAATACAATAGCTTTTATCTCTTAACTTAATTCTTAACGTTTTAGTAGATACTAATCAACCAGCTTTATTCACTCTCATTTTAAAAACTTTGGACGATTTTAAGAGTCTTCGTCTAGGTTTTGAGGAGGTTTTTCAAAGAAACAAATATTTAAATGTTTATGTGATATTTTTTGTTGATATAAATATAAAATGGTAAATAGAAAAGAAGTTATTTAAATATATGAACAAGTTTTGAAAGTAATTCATTAAAATATCATATTAATAAATGTATTATTTAACTAGAAGATGGCTAGATCCAGTTCAAGCCATATGTTTTAACAAAATCTCCCTTTGAATTTTCTAAGTTATAAAGTTAATGTATTTAATATTAATATTTTTACTTAACCGCATGCGTAGTGTAGAGAAAATAATGAGAATAGTGTAGAGAAAATACTGTAATAGACAAAAAAAAAATGAACTCTAGAATTTGACGAATCTCTACATTTGAAATCTTCCTAAGTTCAAAAAATACATTTTTTGGGGAAAATTTTTGGACGTAATTTGATACACAGTCGTTATACCAAATTTGAAGATTTATATCACATTTTGAGCAAAATACTTACTCCAGTAAAAGTTTCTTTCAAAAGAAGTGGTTCAGCATCTATCGGTCTCAGAAACATATAAAAATGATAATTCAAAATTCGACAACATATATATCACATTTAATAACGAATTTTGTGACTGCAAGCCTAGATTTGTATCAAGTTTTTTTCAATCTGTTGGAATAGTGACTTTTAAAACGTTTTTGATGCGTTTATTACTAACTGAATTCGAGAAATAAATCGCCAAATGATTCGTCAAGAAGGATACGATAGATTCAATAAAATGCTATATTTATGTTAAAGGTTGTGCTGTTAAAGGTTGATATTTATTAAGTATTGTTCTTCAATGCCATGCAAGGTGTTCTGCATGACAACACTTTTTATTAGACAGTTTACGAAAAAGTTTTGAGAAGACCTCTTCCGTTGGATTTCATAAAATATACAGTAAGAAAATCGTGATAATGCTAAAGAGGATTGAATGGATTAAGATAATTTGTAACAAAGAGAAAGTCTTTGCTTTTTAAAACTTAGTAGTGGTAATAAAATAAGCACAATTTAGTGTTTATTAATCTGCCATATATATCTTATCTTATCTTAACTTTATTACACATACACTTAACAGACGCACACATTCAATCTTTGGGGTTTGATGCATTTTATCTTTAAGGGAGTTTTAAGGGAGGTCAGTTCATTTTTTATAAGTATATTATATTTGCAGATTTACATACTATAAATGTTACTGTTGTCTAGCAATTGTTATTTACGTTTATTAATTCTATAATTAAAATTCATTTCCAAAATCACAGCTGAAAAAAGTTACTTTTTCTCCTAATGTTAAAAATCATGCATTTTTTCATTTGCTTATATTAAATATTTTTGGAATCTTTACAACTAAAATTCATCTCCAAAATTACAAATTATTTAATTACTTATCTCTTTATGTAAGATATAACCTATTTATTTATTTATATTCCCTATTTTTGCGACTTTTTTTTCTTTCAATGATTGATAATAAATATTTATACAAATAAAAAATTAAAGAAAAGTGAATGACTTACTTTTTCTAGTTTTTTCCCTGATTTCATTCATCAATACATAAAAATGAAAAAGGAAAAAAAAAATCGAAGAATACTTATTTTTATATTTAATTGCTTGACATTGGAATAGTAACTATTTTAATTAGAGCTTCAAAGAGAAGCAGCTATCACACAATTCTTCGTTAATTTGAAAAGGAGAAATACAATTAACAGTGATTAAATAACTAATTGTATAGTAACAATCTAGCATAACTTAATTAGTACAAATATCCCGCTGTCAAATTAGAATGCTATAATGAGCCTTACGACTTATCCATTTGCATTAGTTTTCATTAGATAAGAACACTCTTTTGTGAAAAGAATTTCCAGATGCAAAACAATTTGAATTTCTTTTCAGGAATCCATTATTTTTTTCACATTACATTCGCATAGCTGTAGGAGGATTATGGAAGGCTTGTTTTATTTTTGGAATAGCTTGAGCATTTTTAAATTTTATCTAAGGAATCACTCGCAATTATTTTCGATTATTTATTTTTAATTTTCTTCTAGTACTCCAAACGTTTGATTTCAACGTTAAAAACGTTCGATTTCAAAGTTATTTTTAAATTGGATGACAACGAATAAAATTATAGAATTCTTATATTCAATTTGGGGTTTTTAAGATTTACATTTGACTAGAGATATAGAATAATTCACAAAGAAGCATACAGTTTCAATTCACTATAAATCAATAATGATATAAAATATTGAAAGTCAACTGTAACCAAATTAATTGTATGGGGTTTTGTTAGAAACAGTAGGTCCATATGTGACCTTTTAGAATCTCACATATGGTACACTGTGAATTTGTGATTCGGTCTTCCCCAAAAAAGAGCCTTGTGCTTGTATACCTTCCCACCAGTGACGAAATGTTGTTTCATCAGTGTGAACTAAGTGCATAACAAAATCATCGTCTTCAAAACAAAGCTGCATACCAGCACAAAAATTCAAAGATATTTTGTTTATCAAAGCCATTCAGATTTTGTAACATCTGCACTTCGTATGGAATCATTTTGAACTTCTTTCAAAATTCTATAGGAGGTTGACTGAGAAATCTGTGTTGATGTTCGGGGATTTGTTGAATGACAATTTCTTGCAATGCAATCAGTCTTCAGGGACTTATACTTTTTCACAAACAGTTTAAATTTTTCATACCATTGGCAGTTAGGCTTTCTAATTGGAAATTTTTTCTCTAATTTTGGTCGAAAATACCATTGCACAATTGCGGATTCCATTTTGTTAATTGAAGAACTTATGTTACTTTTATCAAGCCCAGGAATACAAACTTTAAAAATGTATCTGCCTTACGATTCACTAAGTTGTTTCGTGTCATTGCCTGTTATTGCTTCCCAGCATCTGAATATTGTATACTTTTTTATGAGTGTCCCTGTATTCTGGGAAATTATTTTTAGGACCAATAGAATACAATAATATTAGAATTAATTTCACATACACGACTTATTTAAACACAACCGTTTTCATTAAATAGAAATAGTTTTGATATGAAAAATATTTCTCAATTGTGCCAAAACTTTTCGAAATAATTAGGATTTGTTTTCTGATTTTGTTCAACCATTTAAAGATATATTCTTTCAGGTACTGAAACATTCTAAATAAGTAATATTATTTTCGCATATTTTTAAAAAGACTTTTTTTCTTTATTTATTTTTTTCTTTTAAACATTTAAAAGAGATTATTATGACAAACATTTTTCGAAACATATTTTCAAGTTATTTCTCATTTTTTATCCATTGGATATAATTTAAGCTAAATATTTTAAAACTTATTCAGCTTAAATTGTCATGGTCCTTGGAGTATTATTATTTTATATTTATTTTGTACTTTTGAAATTCCTATACAAGTTATAAAAGTGAATCAATGTAATTATAGAAAATTATTTTTGTGAAAAAATATATGTACTGAAAACTGTTTAAATTATTCCCTAGTTGCTCCCATTTTTTCAAATTTATTCTTTCAAAGCTACTGAAACATTCTGAAAAGCTTAACTTATTTTCCAAGCACTTTTACAAATCATCTTTTGAAGATTTAGAGGAAATAACTAAATAATAAAACATCATTTGAAATGAAAAAGACTTTTTGAACTTTGTCTTTTATTTCGGCTTAAATTTTAATCCCATAGAGCCTTATTTTTAAGCACACTGATAAATAAATTTAATTGTCGATTACTTACAAATAGAGAACATTTTTTTAAAGTTTGTGTTGTTGATATTAAGGGGAAAGTCAACATAATGAAAATATTTCCTTGTTTTTTCGAATAATGGTATAGAATGAAAAAAATAAAATAAATCTGACTGCATTTGATAAGATCTATCAGATATGTGCAATTACTATGAAGAACAATTACAAACTAGAGTTTAAAAAGTTCTTTTTTTTTTCGTCCAACTAAATTATCTTTCTTTTTCTATCTACTTTTCTCTTCTTGGCGGAATAATTACAACTTCAGATGCAGCCAGAATTTTTTCTATTATTTTTCATCTCGCTATTTTCTATCAAGATAAAAATTATGTTCAATTATAAGTCCTATCTCTTTTGTCGATCTACGGCACTTTCGGAGTGGAAGATAACAATTTTTCATTTTCTATAATAAAGAAAACTGCAGCAAAGTAATTGACGTTATAAGTATAGAAAAAAAAAAGAAATTCTTTCTTGCATTTCTTCAAGAATTCTTAACAAACATCACATTGCTTCATTCTTTCGTTCCAAAAATCTTTCTAAATTAAATTAACAAAATTAAAAGACCCCAGAATGATGAGTTCGAATTAAAAAAGATTTATAAATGAAATGTTTAGTTGAATGAGTGTGAGAGAGAGCAGATTCAAAAATTAACAAAATGCATAATTTAATAATTTTTTATCATTTTTTATGCGCTGTTAATTAGTATGTTTTGGTCTTGTTACTGCTTGTTCTATTAGAAAACTCTTTTCAGTTAGCCATGTAGTAAGTTCTTTTTATTTCGAACAACGGGTATGAGTTCCGAACTGAAAAGGTTTTCTAAAAATGTTTTATTAGTATCTCACTGCGTGCTTCAGAACTAATTAATCTTGGCACTTTTGACAAGACTGATTAATTTCAAAGTTTGCTATTTTAATTTTGCCTGGTTTCTACAGATAGTGAGTTTTAAAATTTGCATAACAAAATGTTAGATTTATTTGTAATATTGATTAAGAGCTATTTTTTTTATTAATCTCATACCAATAATTTTTCAGTTGAAACTTTTCATTAGTTTATTAATAAAGCAATACTTTATCCATTGTCTGTTAGTAAATAAATCATTTTCTTCCCTTTTCTAATAATTTCGAATAATTTTATTCATTATCTTTAAAACATTTTCTAACAACAACAACAAAAAAAAAATCGCGCAATTTTTAGTGTATGTGCATTCAGGAATGAAACTGTAAAATTTCGCGATTCTTCTAACTTTTGATTAATTATTAAATGAAAAAAAATTATCAAATCTTATAAGAAAATGATGAAACAAAAATATACTTGACATTTTCCGTAGTTGATATAGCTTGAATAACTTATGAATATTCGTAGGTATTTTTAATCTCAAAAATATTTTAATTCAAAATATTTTTTTATAAAAAGGAGTACAATATGTTTAATAGATTCCTATAGCGAATATATAATTTATTCTTTCTTAAATCCATCTCCCTTTTGTAGGAAAAAAATAGTTATTTCTATAAGCGTAAGTTTTACACCACCAATAACCAAAAAATTAAATTTTAATCATACCGTATTAAAATTATATAAATTAAAATTAATATTCGAGTATCATGTTAGAAAAAAAAGATTTTCAGACTCAAAACTGATTTAAAATAAAGTAAACTAATTCTTACAAAATCTTCAAAATTATTGCTATGAAAAGTATAATTTTTTTTATATCAGAGAAAGCAAATTATGTACATTTTTTAGTTAATTATTTTTTGTAATTATTACTACTTTTAGCAGATTAAATATATAAGATATTATTTTAATAGATTTTATTGGTTTACTATATTCTATCAATAAATCAGAGTTTATATTACTTGGAGGGTATTTACTCTTTCTCAGACATATAAGTATAGCCCCCACTTTGATGTACTTGTCTTTAATTATTCTTTTTTTTATAATTAAAGCCTTTTTTATTGCTATCTTCAGATAAAATTTAAACAGTAATTTTTGTAGCTAAATTTCTGCAATTTAAAATTTTCTATGATTGGTAGAAATGTTTTTCTGCTCTCTACAAAAGGGACTGTGGGAAATAACTGAAATTCCTCTCGTAATCTATATCCATTTTCTAAACACATTTAAGTACTAGTGTATTTTGACGAGCATTTTCTTTTTTTATGGTCAGTGTACAAATAACAAAAACTTTGTGTTAAAACTCATGATATAGAAAATAAACTTATTAAAAAACTAACAGTTTCAAATTTTGCGATGAAATTTTATGTAATCATTTTGATTTACTCATTTATTTCTATAATGGGTTTATAAATGCCTTCTTTTATATATATATATATATATATATATATATATA
>JAPMOQ010006317.1:162395-183915 GCA_026543055.1 Argiope trifasciata | reverse complement strand
CGTGTGTGTGTGCGCGCGTGTGTAGAATTATTGAGGAAACATTACTTTTATGGCTCCTTTTCATCCAAAAAAAATTCAACCGATTAAAATATGCTCCAGAACAAATTTCAGAAAAAGTTTATTGACAGAAAAATAAATTATTCACAAATAATTTTATTTATTTTGAATAGTTTTTGTGTTAATGTAACCTATTATTCATATTCTGAATCGGTTCTAAGAAAGTATATTCTTTTAATACATTAATTGAAATTATGTAATTTCTTAGGTTGAAAATTAATTTTTTTCAATATTATACCAGCAAGTGTTTATTTTTTAGGACAAAATAAAATTATATTTTCCTTTATACTTATGCTTTTAGCAACTGCGAATAGAAATAGGGCTCCAATTGAGTTATGGCTGCTTATTAGCATTGAATGATTTTAATTTTTTAACTGCATTGTTTTTGTTCAAAGAGATAAAAAAACAGAAAGGCGTTTGAACAGAGCATTTAAATTCTTTTTAACGTGTTTCTGAAATGTCTATTATACCATAAGAAATTTCCTTTATTTTCAGTAAATGTAAATACCTCTTACTTTGAAATTTATAATTGATGGGAGATATTTTTTAATTGGGGAATAATTATAAACAATAAATTCGAAATTATTTTGATAAAAGTATCATATCATAAACCATTTAATTCATGCAAAATGATATTTAAGATAAAGAAGAAATATTTTATATAAATTTATTACGATTTTTCAACTTTTGAATAATAAAAAAATGCTAAACAACATCAAATTGACCTTTGAATAAATTATATTTGCTTTCTACATTTTGGAAGATTTCGTACTAATAACAGGTTAATATACTATGCATACCATACTTTTCCGTTTCCTCAATGGCAACATTTATTCTCATTAAATTCATGAAAAACCATGAACAAAGAAACTAATTCCCCATTATTTAGGCTTTATTTCAAGAAACGAAAGTAAAATTAATGAGTAAACTCGCAAACAGAAATACCGAAATAAAAATTTAGCAAACCTGACACTCCAATTTGTAACTTTATAATTAGTATAATTCGAGTAGTACTCACTTTACGGATCTGAGATCCCAATTCTCAAAAATAATCCATTAAGGAACAAGGTACATTAATTGTACAATTTCTAGGGAGTCATTGACTGTATACTTAACTATGTTTTTTCTGCCTGCCTATCTATCTATCTATCTACCGATCTTTTCAGCCAAGACTATCAAATTAAAAGGTGGACTAAATCGGTTTTTACTCTCATTACCGACGAGGTGCAGAAATTCTCAAATTTGCATCTCGTGATCCTAAAAAGAAGGGGGCGTCGTCGAACACTTTCGAAATTAATCGCACGGGGGAAGGAAAATTAAAAGAAAGCAATTCTCTTAGAGCAAAACAAAAGAGGGAGTGAGAGGGGGCGAATAAATGATGCAGCGGGGCCTAGGAAGAGAGGTTATAACGAGGAGGACAATATTCGTCTGGAATTGAAGCTTCTTTTTGAAGGAATAATTTGCCTAATGAAACTAATACAATCGATTGGATAATGGGAAAAAAAATTTTTAGGCACTAATGGTTTCACACCTAATGCGCCTAGAAAGAGTGGGTCCCGGTCGGTCCTTAAAAGATTTCATTTTAATCTCACTTAATGATAGTGTCTGTTCCCCATTGGGAAGTCACAAATGGGTTTTTGTTCTCAATTTTAGGATGTAATGTTGTGATTTGATTGCAGGATGTGAGATAAGGCAGAAAATTTTAAAATGCGCACCGGAAATTTTAAGGAAATGTGTAATCCGCTTCTTTCAGAAGGGACCGATTTTAATGCTTAAGGGGAAAGTTTGGATGATTAATTTTGGGGAGAAGCGCCAGTTTACAACGAAAATGCAAAGTGCTTATTGTAGCATTTGATTAAAATGAGTAATGCAGACTTCAAATTTTGATGTATAGTAATAACATTTAAGCATATTCATGCCAAATATGAAAAAACACATTTAGATACATTTATGTAATATAAAGCACTCTTTGTAAATGCATAATTTAACATTTGAATTATTTCTATAAACATTATAGAAATAGTTTTATGTTAAGGTAGGTGACTACGCTGGAAAGTCGATTTTTTTTTTTGCAAAATTATGAATGTTTTTTTATTTAATATTCTTAATTTTCAAACAAGTTTATTTACGAAAACGTTAAATTTTAGTTTCCAATATATTCTTTGAAAAATTATACTGATTTATATATTTTTTTTGCGTAACTATTAATGCTATTTTGTACTTTTAGATATCGTTTCTGCAAATTCTTATTTTCAATAGAATTTTCCTGCAAAAAACCCCTTTATGAATTAAAATATAATATTTATTTTTAATGAGATTCGGTATACTGATACTTCAATATCTTATGTAGCTTTCGAATTAGAGAATAAGTAATCTATTCAATTAGAAATATTTTATAGTTATTTTCATCCTTCTCAGTGCGAAAAAACAGGAATTTTCCTGTTATTTATATGTCGAATCGCAAAAATAAATCGAAATACGGCTTATTTCTTAGATCAGAAACTAAATTGTATAGTCCTTAAGCTATCTGCAAAATTAGTAGTACATAATTTGATAAAACTCTAAACTAGAAGATTTTTGCTTCAAACCTCTTTTTAGAACTCCCTTTCTTTCCCAATTTCCCCGTTTAAATTGAGACTTGACAATTATATTTTGGTTTCATATATATTGTTTCATTTATTTTTATGTAAATACCAAAAATTATAAAAATGTTCGAACGTTTCTGAATTTTTTTTTCTAAATGTAGTCTAATACCTTAAAATTTATCCTGGCATAAGAAGTGCTATATAAGGCTAGGTAACTATGATTGTTTACACATTATTACATTAATACAGTATTAGTACAAAACAATATATATATATATATATATATATATATATATATATATATATATATATACTTCGAGAAATAGCGGGTCTTTCCTTGACCTGGACGTACTGTTTCTGGCATGATTGATCTTTTTCTTCTACCTGTGAGGTGTATGTATGTGCCCTCCTGTGAAAAGGGGTTGTGCGAGCAAATGCAACGCATGAAGTAACTAAGTCGTACTCTTGGACCTAATTGGCACTTCTGAAGAAATAAGAAACGGTCATTCTGCTTAAATAGCTAACAGATAACTGTCAGCAGGCTTATAAAGTGTTATAAGTCAGTACAACACAACTAATTTCTTTCTAGAAATATTTATATATAATGATGATATTTTTAAAATGCATTTCACTGGTTTTTTAATACTTAATCCATTTTAAACATAATCTCTGCCAACAATTTAATATAAAACTATGAAGATAAGCAAATAAATCTATAAAATGATTACTTTCTTTCCTTAAAGTATATATTTACTTACAATAGCACAAATGTAAGAAAAGACTAAAATTACCAGAAGGAACATAATAAAAAATATAATTTATTTAATGAAGTGCTTGCCAACTTTATTGACTTATTTCGTATTCTTTGTCAAGTTTGGTAAAAGTACTTGGTCAAATAATTCATAAAGTGCATAAATGAAGGGAAAAATGTTTTGATTTATTGTTAAAAATAAAAGTTTTTGAATTATACTACAATAAATTATTTTTTAAGATAAAGAAAAACCCAAAAATACTTTTCTAACATTTTAGATAATTCAAGTAACAAATTTTCATTGTCCAGCACTGATTTACTTCACATTCTAAATTTATCCTAACATTTATGAAGCAAATAAAAGTTTTTTTTTGGTTCATTGCTCCATTGTCTTTGTAAATATATGTTCTAGAAGGCCAGGAAATGCAACTATTAATTTTAGAAATAGCATAATCTTCCTAAACATATGGTGAAAAGATTCCTAAAAGATATTTATAGCTTATCCCGAATGAAAAACCTCGAATAAAATTCAACTAAAAAACATAGTTTTGTTTACGAACAATGCATAATATTTTTTTATCCAGCAGTCAAATTTTCTCAATTACTTCATATTTCTAAAAAAAATTATTCTTTTAAATAAAGTTTATTATTCATAATAGAAAAAAAATTGCTTTTGAACTATAAATTGAGATTTTTTTCTGCCTCGAAGTCATTAAGTTTGGACAGCTTTACACCTTTTTTATCTGAGTCTTGCAGCGCATATAGTAACCATATTTAAATTTCAGGACACTATTTTTCACACAGCTTAGCGGTAACTAAAGATCTCTTTAAGACATTTTTTACGAGCGTCGCTGTGTTAATGAGCCATTAACTTTTTGCATGCTTTCACTACGATATTAACGATGCGTGCGAGTATTATTTTTTTTTCTTAAATTCTTTATAAAATACAGGAGCTATGTCTTTTTTTTATGATTCACCTTATCTCTGCCAAGATCTTAATGACAACCATGGCGTTTCCATTTGTTGCGAATTTCTGAATTTTAATAAGAGATCCATATTGGCTTTGGAGTTTCCTTTACAAAAGAAATACTTAAAGACAAGTCAGTTCGCTCGAATTGTGAATGAATGATATACGAACTGATGTTGTTGTTTTGTTGTGAGAAGCATAATTAACTTTGTGATCAAAATGGTTAGTTAAAAGTTGGAAAGCTTTCCTTTGTTAGTATTTTTTTTTCCTTGATGGTATGCATAACTTCCTGCTGAAAGGTGCCGAGTTCGCCTTTTAAAACAGTAATTAACTTGTACACCTGTAAAGATAAGACGAAAATTGCTTTTATATTCATATTAATAAATCTCGGTATTTATGCCGGATTTTCTTAAAATTCAGTATTTAGAAAGATTATGACACTTTATTCGGCTTAAATAGTTTGGTATAATCACAAAAACAGCAAATAAATTTTTGTTAAAAAATGAAGAGTGTAAAAAAAATGAAAGATATCATGTGAGAACAGTATTAGTTTTTAAAACCTTATTTGTCTTAATTTAAATCATTAACCAATTTAAACTGGTTTGAAATAAGCACGAGAGTTGCCTATTGGGCTCTTTCTCTTATATATATATATATATATATATATATATATATATATATATATATATATATATATATATATCGATGGTGAGCGTAGTCTGATAGTCCCGTAATCATTTCAAACCTGCTTAAATTAATCAATAAGTGAAATTAATTAAGACAATTCATAAGAATTCACATAATGAACAATTTGGAAAGTGATTTGTATCTTCAATTGGCGATAAATTGGGAAATTGGACAACCTTCGGTTTATTTTCTAATAACCTTAAAAACAAAAAACAAAAAAATGTATACCTCAAAAGCGTTAAATCCCCAATTTGTTGCCTAAGCATTTTTAAGCTTTAAAAGCCTCAAACGAAAAAAACATCTCACATGAAAAAAGACGAAAACAAAATCTATTTATCTTAGCTATTCAACAAATGTCAATATAAATTTAAATCAGATTTTTGTTTTAGGTTAAATAATAAAGGTAGAAACTTGCCATTTTGAGCAGTTATTAAGTATCGTTTTGTAATATTTAAGACCTCCTATTAATAAAATTTTTTCGCTAATAGCAAAAAATATGACTAAAAAACATTGATTTTAATACTACATTTTTTTTAAATCTTGGAAAAGATGTACTCTTAATTTTTGTAGTCTAACAGATAGTGTAACAAATTCATAAGGAGTATTTTATTTTCTACTAGCCGCCTTTGGCGACCAGCTGGCTCGCCATGAGTAATGCGTTCTAAAATTTTCAATTAAATCACATATTCATTAGCCAAAATTTAAGAAATAGTTAAAGTTAAAAGATTCAGTTATTAGTAGTTAAAGAGTCGGTAACTTTATTCGAAAAAACTTTTTGAGTTTAATGCTCTAACAATTTATCGATTATGCTTCCAAAATATTAAAAATGTTTTTTTCGGTGTTGTTTCCAAAATGTTAAATATGTTTTTTAAAGAAAGCGAAAAAGGGGAAAAATTATTGAATTAATGATACAGATATTACAAACGATTATAGAAATGTGCCATTAAGTCGGGATTTCAATGCATATCCTGTCTAAATTCAACCAGGTTTACTGTAAATAAAGATAATTTATGGAATTAATTATATATCTATTGCAAACGATCATAGAATCCATTGCCTTGCATTTATTTTTTTAGAAGATATCTCATTTTATATTTATGTTATTTTATCCAGTCACATGCTGAAAGTTGTATTTCTTTAGATTTGATTTGCGATGATAGTTTTTTTTTTTAATTTGAACTTCCGGCATTGTTTTATTTTATTTTATCCAGTCACGTGCTCAAAAAAACATGGTTAAAATATTTCTTTAAAAATTCGTTACAAATAGAAGCTTGAGTTATACATTAAAACACTGATATCACAAGTTCATCTCTTTTTAATTAAAAGCTAAATATTCATTTTTTAAAGCATTTATAGACTCGTGCTACATACTATACAGCTATTTACTTCATTTAGACTTTTTTATAGATGTATTTCTATTATTAAACAAAGCTGATTTATTTAATTAATAATATTGTAAAAGTCACAAAAAATTCTTTGCATTTTCTTTTTTTAAAAAGAAAAAACATATTTCATATTTATTTCATTTCATGCAGACACGTGCTGAAAATTGCATTTTTAAATGTTTAATTTGCAATAATTATTTATTTTTTTAATTTGAGTTTTTATCTATCTGATGGCAACCTATTGATAAAAGATAATTTTTCCCCTTCCACTCGTAACGTGCTCCTGCAGATTAAATTTTATTGTTTTGTCCGAAATATATTGTTGAAAAATATAGTTGAAATGCTTCTTTAAAAATTCATTACAAATAGAAGCTTAAGTTAAATGTTAAAATATTGATACTATTAGAAAGCTAATTTTTTTATCTTTAAATTGATGTTAAAATCATGTTTATCCGATAATATTTTCGGAAGTTATAGCGGAAAAACGTCGAAATTTCGCTTAAATTTTAATTAATTCAAATTCTAATTAAAAATTCGAAAAAAGGGCTCCGAGGTGCACATTCCCGACCTCCAAGGTATACATGTACCAAATTTGGTAGCTGTAGGTCCAACGGTCTGGCCTGTAGAGCGCCAACACACACACACACACACGCACACACACACACACATTGAGCTTTATTATAAGTATAGATTTCTATCAAAAGAATGTCAGCATAAAAAAGTTCAATATCTTCTTTGACTCCATCTAAATTAGCTACTGCAATTCGTAGTTAATTTAGAGTTACATGAAGGTCAACGCGTTTAAAGTGTTGTCGGATCTGATATACTCAATTTTAGGATCACGCATATTGTATCCAAGGTGGCAACGAAATGTTAAGCAATATTTAGCGAGAATTAGCATATTAGCTTGGCATTTTTCGAGTATAAATAGTGTTTACATTAAAATTGACAGCTGTAAATGATTTCATTTAGAACTTAATAAATGACTTTAATCAAGTCAATTATAATAGTTATTTTATCATATCTTTGTAATTATGGCAAAACCTTATCACTAATCTACATAGTACTGCTTATTGGCTTTGTTACGATCAATGGTTTTTACTCTTCAACAGTCAGAACACGGATACTTTTGTTTATTTAGCGTGTTCTGTCCGAGTTGTTCATAAATACATTATATGTTGCATAATAATAAAATTGTATTCCAAAATATGAAAATTAATTGATAATGTATTGTATAAAATAATTTAATTTGTTTCATCAAATAATTTTAAATCAGATTATTTGATATTTCGTAGTACATGCCATTAGAATTAGGATGTGGATGGTGATTAATGTTTTTCCTCTCAGTTTTGTAGCTATTCATTATTCTTATCATACAAGGATTTTCAGAATTTTTAAATAATAGTAATAAAAATATCTGCGAATAATGAAATTGTGTTGTAACACATGAGGTTTATTTTAATACAGCTAAAGAATTACATGACAAAAACTACTTTTTATCCTATGAACTTCAAAACTTTAGAAATATCTCGTTAATTTAGACGGTAGCATTCATCCTCCATTCTGGATGACTAAGGAGATGTAATTTATCATCTTCATATTAGCAGCTTTAACTAAAAAGAGAAACAGCGGCATGTTGCTTGTTTCGGAAAGCAAAATGTCCCAGTAGTTAATCTACAAAAGCCGTTTTGCCGAGTTGGAATGTATTGTGGTAACAATGACTAATGATTTTTGGTGATGTATAATTAACTCTTCCGGGGAAATGCTTAAAGGATCAGTGGAAGATAAAACTGAGAAGCTCTATGGAACTTGAAGAGAGTACAATTTCCCGATTTGACAGTCCAGATGTTGCTCGAGGAAAAATGAAGATTAATGTTTATTTTCGTTTTGAGAATTATGTTTCAAGCAACAGTTTTAAGTTCGAATTCTGTTTTGCTATTAATTAAAAACAAACATAGAATGCATATAAGTTCAGAGATAGCAGGATCTTAGGAAGTATTAAATTGCTTTTCAGAAAATGGAGATAACTTGAATTAAGAAGATAACAGTAGTTTGTTTTTAAGGCGCATTTGTTTCTTCAAAATGCAAATTATTTGCCAACTTTAAGTTTAAAATTAATTGCAAAAACTTCTGAATTGAATCGTGGAAAATAATCATGAAGGTGAGATTAAAATTAGAATTACACATTCATTCGTTTAGATGTTTTATTTCGGTTGTGAAAAAAAATGCAGATTATGTGTATTACGAAGAATAAATAATTTTTAATTACTAAACTTTATTTAAATTTTCTCCAAGATTAATAAGTATAAATAAAACATTCTTATGTTAAGTCTTCTGTCCCAATTTCACAAATAACTTGCTTTATCAAAAAATGCTTTTGCTATATTAGAATTTGTTAAAAATCTTATATCCTGACTCATCATTTGTTGTTAATTCTCAACATTAAAAAGCACCTAGAATTTTCAGATTAATAATAAAATATAAGCTATCAAACCCATTCCGACTATGGTCTTACATCTATTCCCATCTCTACTATTAGCATGTTGGATCACGTGTGACTCACATGTGAATCAAAACTTTAATTTATATACATTTACTCCCTGCCATGTCTCTAACCACCATGGAACTGTTCCGGTCTTCCTATAAAGGATGTGAAATGAAGAGTGAAAGAACAATTGTGCGGGCGTAGAAGCCATGGTTGGTTGGTTTGGAATTTTTGGAGCAAGAGCCATGTTTGGCTGTGCTGCGCCAAGCCTATGATAGGGTAGAAGCCATGATTGATATTAAGGAATCAGGACGCGAAGTGTGCGCGTGATTTGTAAGAGTTCTGTGGAGAAATCTAAGTATTCCTCTCTGGCATGTACAGTTATTATACTACTTAATTATTTGATATTTTTATTTATTACGATTAAAGATAATGTAAAGGTTCCAAATCATTCACGGGATTCATGCAAATATAGTGTCAGACAAGTTCAGTATTTGAAAGTAACAGTAGGAATTATCGTGCATTTTTTAAATTCTGTCTTTTAAACAGATGGAGAATTTTACAATCAATAGAATATTTATATTTAGGTAAAAAAAAGAGACAATGTATACTATTATATAAATAAGACGTAGAAATTTTTCACAGTGTATTTATATTTAACTCGTATTGCTTTATTTTTTGTTTAAACTTGAATATTATACAAACAATGTGTTTATTAAGAACTGAATATAATATGTAAATGATTACAGGAAATCAAACAAAGTAACGCATTACTCATTGATGCAGGCTTTGTATTGGTTGTAAAAACACAGTTGGGGATATAAAATATAAAAGAAACTAAAATTCGAGGCACTTTCTCTTGAATGAAAATGCAGTAAAGGATCTAAGAATACTTTGATCTAAGAATAAATTATACCCTATAGTTTCTATGAATAAATTATATGAGGAATATATCTTACAATTATAAAGCAGATAAATTATATATAGGAAAATAAAAATGCTGATTGTTGAAATTTTTGTTAATTTTAACAATAGTTAGTTTAAATGTTTTTTTTTTCACTTTTTACTCAGAATGTGTCACGTTAGCAGAATTAAATCAAAAATAAGACATATAATATTTTTTCAAAATAATTTGTTTAGTGAGTTATCGATGAGTTTACAAAAATTTATGACCAAAATTATTAATATTTCAACTACATTATAATGACAAAAATGTTATGATTTCGAAGAAATGTATTGCAATTTTTCGATAAATCTCATATTAAAAGCTTTTTATGGATAAAAAGTAATGATATATTGATGTAAAATTTTAATGAAACATATTTTATGCTATCAATGGGTCAGAATTATTTTGTGCTAAACAAACACAATGTAAAAAATATTTCAACTCGAAATTTGAACTAAATTTTTCTTTGAACTATAATAGAGAAAAAATTTCATTTAAAATTGAAATATTACATAAACTGTTTACTACAAAATGATTTCTTCTTCTTGTAACATCTTTGTATTTTTCTACAAAATACATTTTCAACATTTTCATTTTCCATTCTTTTACGATTTATGAAAATGTTTGCTGAAATTAAATTTACTCGATAAAGAAATAATAAAATAATATATGATGGGAGAAAATAATGAATGTCACAATGCTGTCACTATGTTTTAAGTACTATGGAAAAATGTTTATTTCTTGCTGACAAAGTATTTAATTAAAAAAATCGTAAACAAAATATCAAATTTTAATAGCGTTGTATGTCATATTTTTTTATAACACAAGGTATGACATAATTTAAAAAGGATAAAAAATTAACAAAATAAATGTTTCAAGTTTTGCTTTATGATTTATTTATTCTTTTATGTCAACAAAAAATATGTTCTCCATTATGTTTTTGACATAAATTAATAGACAGTTAATTATGTCACAGATTAATTAATCCCAAGGCAAGAAATTTAAATAAAAATGGTCCATTCTCTTGGGAACTTACAATAGGCAAAATATAAATTTAACCCATATTTGTTTATTCTTCATGAACTTAAGAGCAATTAATTTTTTTCAGACAGTGACAGTTTTAAAATTCTAGGACGAAATTCATTTGATTTGACAAGTTTTTTCTATTAATTTCCATATTAAATCCTTATTCATAGGATTTTATTGGTTCCAAACTTGCATTTATGATAATCAAGCATATCTACATAATCAATTATGTATCTGAAAATTTTTGAGCTGAATTTCAAGACAGTTTGCATTATTTTTATATTGTTAAAGAATTGTTGTAAGAATTCCTTATCTGAATATCGTATAAGAGTATATATCCTAAATGACATGAAATTGAAAAAAATCGTGCATATAATTTCAACTTTTTACACGTCTTCAAAAAATTATACGGTTTCAAATGCAAGAAAATTTTCAAATAAGTTTGTATAAAAAGGTTATGTTTGAATGAATTAATTAGTTAAGCTGTTTCCTGACAATTTTGATTTGAATTTATTAATTTTTAGCCAAAAAGCCTGTGTTGGATATATTTCGGCGGTAATAGCAGTAAAAATCAAAAACAATTTATTTAGAAAAAAAAAAAAAAACTAAATAATTTTAACTGTGTATACGAGTTTATTTTTCTGAGCTTTAACTACTTGATATAATTACACATAAAATTAAGGAATTTGTCTAGTCACGGGATTTGAATGGTTTTTGCCTTGTGTCTTTCACATTTCTCAATTTATGGATAGCATGACAGCTGATAACTGTTAGGATATAATTAAAATAATATGGACACGTATATATTTAAGAAAAGTTTATTTTAAATGCAGTGTTTAAATGTGAATTCAAAACTATTTAAAATTTTAGAGCAGAGTTTTTTTGTAAGATAAATCGATTAATAGGAGATACGGCATCTAAAAAATTATATTATGAATAAAAAGTTTAGCACTGCAAGAATGCATGAAATGGTTTTAGAACAATTACATATTAAACACAGCTTGATATTCTTGTTAAAATGGGTTTAATAAGTTGTTTGCTACTTCTTTTGTTTAACAATCACAAAAGCATAAATCTATTTTTGAGTTGCATTGCCATCAGTGAGTAATTTTGACATTCTTACTGTCGATTTGCTATATTTTATTTAACTTTTTAGTTGAAGAAAGATTAACTCAATAATATTCATAAACAACCTATTAAGTTATTTGTGTATAAAATTTTATGCACGTATAATCACTCAGGTCTACATCTTCTTTGTTCTTAACAGCTTTGCAACGAAGTATAAGATATAAATTAAAATCCAATGTCACCAATAAAGTCACCATCGATGCATGGAACTGCTCAGCGAAGAAACACCACAACAGACTTGCCTCTCAATATCAAATAACGCACATCAGTAATTTTCATCTATGCATAAATATAATAGAAAATTATTCTCTAAAAATTGAAGGAGTGCCCGGATCAAAATTCTTCAGAGGAATATTTTTAATTCTACTCATATCTTATTCATGCACGAAGTGGAGATATGAAGTTAGGCTATATTAATGATTCCGTAAACAATTCATCACTCTTAGAAGGCACAAAAAAGTGAATAAATTTTCGGAGGAGAAAAGATTCTTAGAGGAAGAGTCGCTTTTGATGACTTTGTGTTTATCCTCTTTATCCGTTTCAGCACGAATGCTGCAAATTCACTGCAAAAGCGAAAAAAATATTTATGCGCAAAGAGCTATAACACACGAGTGTAAGTTGTTTGGAAGATTACTCATTAAATTGATTATTTATGAGCTCAAACCGATGTTTTATTGATGAACTTTAAAGGAAGTGGAAAGAATGTTATAAGGATTTACAAGAAGATGGAATTGTTTGAAATTCCTATTGAGCAGAGTATATTCGGGTTTATAGCTCCTAAGCTTCCTGACACTGTGAATTTCACAATTTGGAAAAGAGATGCTTGCTTTTTTGTCTGTAGAAAACTGTCACACTTAAAAAATTAGCAAAATATTAACAATTGATTTAAATTCTAGGAACTATATATTTATTTTAAATTGTTATATTCTTACTATAATATACAGTATTCGAAACAAAGTATCTTCTTTATAACACAATGAGGCATTTTCTAACATAGTTGTAATCTTAATCTAATTCGTCGTTGTTACTACATTATTGATAAGTAACATAAATAATTGTAAGTTGTTTGGAAGATTATTCCTTAAATTGATTATTTATGAGCTCAAACCGACATTTTTTATTGAAGAAATTTAAAGGAAATGGAAAGAATGTTGAAAGGATTTACAAAAAGATGAAATTATTTCAAATTTGTATTCAGCTGAGTGTCTTTTGACTTATAACTTTTCACTTCCTGACTTTGTGAATTCCAAAATTTGGAAAAGAATTTCGTGTGAATTTACCAGTAAAGAAGTATTATACTTAAAAATTCGCAAACCAATATTAATTGAACACGATTTGATGAATTTTATATTTATTTTAAATTACTATTGTTGCTGGAAGCAAACAGATATTTTAGCATAATGGCATTTGGTGTTAAGGGCATCACCCTTATTAATGTTCTTATTCTACAAATTAATTTGTAGACGTGTGATGTCTACATATCATCATGACTTTTAGATTACAAACTCAATTCAGCTAGTCATACCTTAGGACCAGAATGAGACTCCTATATTGTTAATTTATATCCCTTATTTCATCAAATATCAGTTAAAATTGAATATGCGTCAATCGTTTATAGATTCATATTTATAAAGAAAACTATATCTACATTTTCAAAATAAAATATATGTTTCTTTAATCCAAAATGCTTTTCTCCATATATTAGTGAAAATAGGAAAAATAAGTATATGGAAGGGAGAATGATGTATATCTTTTATTAGGTTGTTCGGAAAGTAATTTCGTTTTTTCCTGACAAAGGATTTAATTGCATTTTTCGCACCCAATTTCATACTTAAACCGCAAAATCATTTTATGTTTTAAGAGCTGATATAGCAAGGCTTGAGTGTGAAAAAGTGCAGCTGATTCTTCGCAGTAGTTTTTGGATGGTGCCCTTTTAAATATGGAGAGCAATAAACAGCATTTTCGTCATTTTTTTCTTTTTTGCTATAAAAGGTAAAAATGCTGTTCAAGCCAGAAATAAATTAGCCAATATGTGTGGAGAAGATGTGTTAACAGTACATCAGTACCAGAACTGATTTGCAAAATTTTTCCTTCAAATGAGGAGGCCAAAAACCACCTCGATCAGTTTTTTTTTACAGCAAAGACCAAAACTTTTATGAGCGTGTAATCATGTTACTACCAAAAATATGGCAAAAGGTATTAGACCAGAATGGCAATTTTATAGTTTAATAAATAATTTATTCATTAAACGAAAATTTCTTTTCATTTTGACAAAAAAAAAAACAAAAACGAAATGACTTTCCGAACAACCCAATATTATGTGTCTTTTTAGCAATTTATTGTTAAGTTTCAATAATGTAAACTTTACAAAATGCTCAAATCCATATTCGGTATGGTATCCACTTTAAAAAACTAAAACCTTCACAGTGGAATCTTAAATTATGCACTCAAACTTATTGTGGAGGCATTTTTCAATATCCCAGCCTTTTAAACACTTAGACTAAGCAAACAATATCTGCAAGTTTACATAAGTTCTCTAAACTAAAGTCTGGATAATTTCCTTTCACTAAATCCTTTCTTTTAGGGTTCCATTTATTTCAGAAATTCTATTCGCAACTACATTTTTTACCTCAAACCTTTCTTCCGAAGTTCAAAAAAACATTTTTCAAATCTTCCTTTAGATAAGGCATGGAAATTAACTCCTCCTAAAAACGTTTCATATAGTATTAGAAACTGAAATTAGCTAATATCAACATCATTAAAATCGTCTTAACGATTAGGAAAGAAATTCTTCCTATGGTTTTAATGCAAATGGAAAACAGCTTAGGGCGAACTTCCCTTTTGCTGAGGATATAACATAAAAATTCTTCTTGGAAATGCTAGGGCGGAGGGTAAGCAATCGATAGGAAGGGAAGAGACGAGTAATGTTGTTACAAATACTCCGCCAGGCTTAACTTTTAAAACAGAGCCGATTTTCCCGTTTTCTTCCCCCTCCCCCATAAAACTACGCTTACCTGCAAAACTCGATTTTAGTGTCGGAGTGAATTTTAATTGGACTTTGGCGATCGTTCAAAAATTGTAAGCGAAATTGCCCCGGGTTATATGGGGTGAACTGATAGAATGGTAGGAAAATCCACGCTTTTCCTGAGATTTGCTTGGATTTTGGGGGGATGATGCGTTGGTGGTAAAGCGTAGGGTTTTGATAAAAAACAGTTGAAGAGGCAAAAGAATTTTTTTGTCAATGTTCAAAGTGATATTTTTAGCCTTTATTCGATTTGATGGAATGTTAGTTAGATTATTTTTGTAGATAATTAAATTCATAGGACTAAAAGGGATTTTCAAAATTATGAAATTGATAGTTTATAGATAGTTTTTAGATGTATATATCAGTTGCTCAGTAGATATACATATAGAGAAAAAATTGCACTCGGTACTTTATATATGTAATTAATTAAAATTAAATCCTGATAAATTCTCTAATCTTTATCTTAATTTACCCCATATTAAATTCACGGGAAAGCGTTCTCTTGTTTCCTGATCCAATTTCTAGTCTTTTTTTACTTAATTAATGCTCTATAAAACTGCTGCCAGAGCAAGTTCTCACTCTGCGAGAGAATGGATAAAAATACTTAATGGTTAGAATATTCTTTTAAATATACCTAAATTTCCCTATCTTAAATAAACACGTGTCAAAGAAATCCCTATCAAAATCTCATAGTCAAACACTAAAGGGATTGTTTTTGCAATCTGTCGCAATGCAGATTGATGTATTTATTGTATGACGTAATGTAGGTAGGACTAGAGGTATTATCTTAAAATAAGATGGACGTCATAGAACTTTGTGAGGCATTCAATTTCAAAATATGAAGCATTTGAACAAAAAGTATCTAAAATGTTTCAAACAATAATGATGCTTAAATTCATAAGATAATGCGTTCAAAAATGTTCTTCAGCTATAGCACATTACGCAAAAATGAAATAAAAGATAAAATCCCTTCTATTTTTAATTTCGAAAAATCTGTAACTAGATTTGATCATACAACTATTATAATGCAATATACTTGACCTAAATCTATTTAATTTCTCAGAAAAAGTTTTAAAAAACCACATTGAAGACTTCCGTTTTGGATTCAATTAGATTATGATCACTGAGTTAAAACATTGGTGCTCATAATTGCATCAGCGTTTTAAGTAGAGCGGCAGTCATGTCTCCAGATCCAATACTAGATCCACAACAAGAAGCATCTGCATCTCAATAGGATTGTAACTAGCTTCATATAATTTTATAACAAGGCTTTTAGTTTAAAGCATCGCAAGAATTGTTTTTCTATTATGATTGTTTTATGATAAAATCTGGTCTATTTGTTATTCATGGTTACTTCAACAATGAATACGTCAATTCTAAAAACTTCTATCGTGTAATGGCAATTTCTTCTATTATATTATAGTTATTTTAAGTTCCTAATCAAGTGATAATTTTCTCTTGATTTAAATGGCAAGTTTGTTTTGATACTTCGTATGTTTAAATTTATTGATCTGAAAAGAGTTTTACTAATACTAAAAATGAAAGAAACCCAGACACATATTCTTTCAAACTATACCATTGAAGCTCAAATACAGGAAACAATATAAAAAAAAACTTAGCAAAACATCAAAAAACGAAATGTCCTTGTGAAAGTACTGAAATTTCCCAACTTTAAAAGTTCAAATAACAACTCTATCTCGAAACTATCTACCTTTTGTTCTCTGTAAACTACACTGGAGTATATACGAAAGGTTTCGATTTCGTCTGTCGAAGAAAACCCCAAAACGTGCCAGATCCCTCTATTATCGGGTCAAGCGATTTCCAGGGCCCAAAGTATTGCAGGAGGAACATCCCATTCCATCAAAGGCCATCCCAAGAAAAGCATCTAGATAACATCCAGGGGCGACTTATCCTCGAAAGCCACGCCACTGGGTTCCTTCCTTAACTGGAAACAACAAGCTTTCAACTGACTTGCAACTCTATGTCCCTTAGTAATTGCTTCTCGTATTGAAAACGAGGTCAGAGCCGTTATTTCCTCCCTGGAGCCTCGCACACTTCCCGTATAAAATGGATACTATATATATAGATATATAGAGAGAGGGGCAGAGAGAACCACCTTGAGAAAGACGAAAGCCATAGTCTCTTTAATGTGGCGTCTCTGGTATATTACGCTGTCCATCAAGTTGTTGGAAAGGGTTCATGAAGTTTACGATCTCCAACTCAGACATTTCGCCGTCGCGTTTTCTAGATTTTTCTCGAAGAGCTTCGGGTATTTCCCTCCCTTTCATTCTGTTTTTTTTATCGATAGGCCGTTTCAATTCAGAACTTAAAGAAAAGCAAAATGTTTTTAGGACTCTCTTCCGATGCTGTGATCGAAGTAAGTGAGAAGTAACAGTCACAGTGGTCCACGTCTCTCTGTTTTGGTGTCTACTTCTTTCTGTTTGGGACAAGGTTCACGAATAATTTTTTTAATTAGAAATATTGAAAGTTATCACATAACATTTTATGCACTGCACTTTATTTCAGTAACAAAAAATGCAATAAATACTGTAATGTACGATTCACAAGTTATCGTTTAGTTTGAATTATTGAAAGTTGCCACATAATACTTCCTATAATGCAATTTATTTTAGCATTGTAAAAAGCAGTAAATAGCATTAAGAAGAAACTGTTTCAGTATATTTGTAGATTAGAAAAAATTGCTTATATATCTTCAAATATCTAGTTGCTGTAGTATTACTGATAAGTTGTGCTTTGCATTAACTCCTTCTATGAAAATTGTTTTAGCAAAGATTGATTAGTTTCAGGTATTTTCCAATTTATTACAATGCAATAATCCCTTTCAACTTTAGGACTAATAATCGAAATGTTTAAGATCGTTTTAAATGGTTTTATCTATCTTTTAATTTTGCTGTTGTTTCTGTTTTGCTTACTTATCCAATTTTTTTATCCTACCCACATAAAAAGAGGGGCAATTAGTGCATTACATAATGATCATGCCATTCTAAGATAAGATTTTGGCTAGAGACGTATATTCTATTCTAAGCAAAATTCCGAACTCTCCACCTTGAATAAAATCTAAGCATATAATGTCAATTAATAAATTCGCTTTTACGGTTTCAATTAATTTAATTATAAAATTCAAGATAAGTAGAGCATATTAGATATTAGTTCAAATTTGAGGAAATTGTATTAGTTTATTCATTCGACAAATGATTATCTTATTAAAGGACCTATATTCTTAACTAAATATAATTGGATCAGTTTATCAAAAGGTAATTAATTCAAAATTTCCATTTCTATAAACATATTAGAGAGGCAATATAACTAAAATGGCTTTCTAACGAATTTCTACAATTAAATAAATAAAAGAAAGCGATTATTCCTAGTGCCAACATGTAAAATATGAAATTGTTCAGCTCATTAAAATATTATTCTACTAGAATGAGTTATTTATTATAAGCTATAAATTAAATTATGTTAGTATGAGAATTAAAGACTTTTTTGAGTAACTTTTCATTAATATTTCAACTAAATAATTAAAAATATATAAAAAAATAATAATAAATAAGGAAGGAAAAGGGTTTTAAGAAATAAACATTATATTTTAAGCAGTGCTTTTGGAATATGGATGAACCAATAAAAGGTAAAGGAATTTGAAAAAGAACAACATCCGTTGGTTTTATTTTTAAGTAATAACAGAGTTCCATCTGCGCTAAGATGGAACTCTATTATGTGTGCCATTGTTAAAATTAGTGCATTTAGACGTCATTAGTATCAATTTATAATAAATTGTTTAATAAGTTTCAGAATTTTATTATAATATAGCTAAATTTTCATTCTACGGAAGAAATAATTTCAACTAATTAATTAGAGAAAAATTAATTTCAAGATTTTATAATCAGAAGAATCAATTTTAAATTAAAGAATAAACGACAAAAAAATCATTTCAAACTGAAATGAAAGCTTTTTGATCGATTAATAAAAGTTTATTTTGGAAATTATTTTTAATAAATTTTTAAAACTTTTAATCACATTTCATTCAGTGCATTAATTGACGCCAATTGTATTATATTATTTACCGCATGTTTCTGTTAGTATATGAGCAATTATCTTTTTTTTTGTTCGTATTTGTGTATTTTCTTGTTTCACCCATTTTCCTTTGTATTTGTGCTTGCCTCCTTAATATTTGAAATTTTTTACATTATCAATTGTGTACTGACTTACATTTGTAAGTCTTGTGGTGTACTTGTTGGCATACAAGTTTATACACTGAGCATCGAAAAATACCTATTTATTAAAATGTGAAAATATTTCTGAATTATGATTTCTAATAGCACAAAAGTTTTAATAATATTACAATATATTCAAGGTATTTTATGACTTTCAGAATATTGGGCAATATAGAGGAGATATCTCACAGTGTCTTCAATTAATAGGGCCCCTTTTAAATGCTTTATAAACAATCACAAGTGGTAGTATTATACAACAGTCCTTTAAATATCAAATTTTCAGCCTAGAATTCCATGCCACCCACGAAACCACACCTCTTTTCCCCTCAACTTTCCCCAGGTCATTTTCACTGTTTCGAGAGAGGGTATAAAGGATATACGATCTCGGCTGCAACGATTCCGACTGCTGACTGCCCGTTCTTGACCTCCATCCTCTTCTGTTTTCACTGTACTTCAGAAAGAAATTGAATCGCTTACTCTTGGGAGCAGGCATAATTTCGCATTTGTCGAGCGATAACTTCCCTTTAAACACACCGTTAGGACGAGAGAAAGCATTCATCGGAGAGCCCTAACAGTCTCTTTCTGCTGTTTGGAAACATCATCCTGCATTGGGCAAGAACATGAGAAATGCCTCTACTATTTCTTTTGAATGGCTGAACAAGAAACTTTTTAAAATACTTCTCTGGTTTTTGAAAGAAGTAATTTTCTGGCCGCCATTGTTTTCAATTGAGTTTCACAGAATTTTTTTCTGTGGGAAATGTAGATTAAAGATGGAAGGGGAGGCACTAAAACACAATTGGATGGCTGGTAAATTTTCTTGGAATATATAATAAAGTTGAGTTGGATAAAATTTGAAAACTTTCTATAATGTTTTGAAGACTGGAAAATGGATCTGAACTGTATGATATTGTCATTAAACTAAGGATTGAAGTCTTTAGAAAGAGGCTGTAAATTGAATTGCATTGTCATTTCAACTAGAGATTGAAGACATTAGAAAGAATATGCAGATTGAATCATATGTATTTTTATTTCAACTAGAGATAGAAGACATTTGAAAGAATGTGTAAATTGAATCATATGCATTTCTATTTCAACTAGAGATTGAAGATATTAGAAAGAATGTGTAAATTAAATTATTTGTATTGTCATTTCGACAGAGATTGAAGACATTGTGAAAGAATGTGTACAGTGTTTCTTTAATTGCAAATGTGCATTTCATGAGTATTTATAATTTGTGAATAGTTGGATGAAGAAGATTAAGGCACTAGTTAGATTAAATAATGTAATTAATGACATATATCTATTGATCATATCAATTTTTTTCTTTGTTTTAATTATTACAAACCTTTAAAATTAGCTTTTGACAGATCTTCGTAATTTTTCTAATATCAAAACTAATGTGCATTTATTTTCCTCAATAAGCCCTTTTAAAATAAATTAAGCTCAAGTTTTGGTTTTAGAAACTGATTATATCCAAGCAATCAGATTATTTCTATGATTTTAGCGTTTTCAAGCTATGACATATACTATTTTGAAAATGCTTACAATCTCTAACAGCTATAACGTTTAAAGCCCTCACTTACTCCCTAATATCTTCTATTTCTCTGGATACTGATTTGAAAAACACCTTTTAGATATAAAATAAAAAGTAATAACGTTTGATAAGACTATAAATGTGGAAAGTCTGTTGCTTTTTGTTTAATAAAGAATATTAAAGCTTAAAAGTCTATAAGAGTTCTTTTAGAATAATAGTTTGAAGTTGTCATAATTAAGAATAAATATTATTTGCATGTAATTAATTTCTATTGTCTTCCTAAAAATAAAACAATTTTTTTCCTGAAATTATTGATATATAACTTCATTGATTCATCAGAATATCACAGCGATTCAAAATCCTTGCCCAACTTTTAAATATTATTTGTAAAATACATTAAATCTTGATGTCATGAGCGGAAAAAATTCAAAGACAAATCCTGTAAGATGCATATATACTCATCAATTTTAACTATTCTGGAAATAATTAAAAATAAACTTACAGTCAGAGTGGAAAACTTCTAGCCAGTATTCACAATCAGATTTTTTTTCTATTTAGAATTAAATTTAGTCAAAAGGAATGTCATTTCAAGGGCGCTGAACAATGAAATGATGTTGATATTCATTTTAAGAAGAGTTTCTAAGCATTTGTATCTTTTGTAAGAAAGGAAAAGAATTCTGCCTAGGACTTACCTGCAAAGAAAGAAAAAAAA
>JAPMOQ010006317.1:116776-161995 GCA_026543055.1 Argiope trifasciata | reverse complement strand
GCGATAAGGCTCCCAGAGAAACCAATAAGATAAAACAACTTTATACCATCTTATTGGATTTTCTTAATTATATTTGTTAACTTTTTCCTAGTTATTTAAGTATAATTTTAAAAAATGAAAATGCAATTAACCCTACGATAAATTCTATATATTTTTTGTTTTTATAGCATATTTTTATTTTTACACACACACACACACACACCATAATATATTTTAATTTTTACTTTGAAAGCACAATAACTAAGACACAATGCATCGAGATAATCAGTTGCTTAAGAATTAATCTGTTTTCCCATGTGTCTTTACTGCAGATAAAATTTACTATGCCTTCTGCAGATAAAATTTGACTATGTTCAATAAATTACGAAAGGGAATTTTTTTCGATGAAGTATTTATCAGCTAAGGAAATGTAAAATTCAAATGATAGTTTCAATTGTATTAGAGTATTTAAAAAGCTCATTATCACGTAAGAAAAACTTGTTTGGACTAGAAATTTACCTACTTATCAAGGAATATAAAAATTGAAATAAAACGGAATGCCTAAAAAATTAGCTCACAACTATATATCTTTTAGTATCATTCGATTTTTTTATTCGCTTCTTCATGCTGATAAAATAATTTTTAAGTAGTTTTAAATAACATTTAAAAAATTCAACTAACTCAAGAAAAATTCAGCTACAATTACTCTTTTATCATCTTATCCGACTCTTAAAAACGGAAACAAAATTAAATAGTCCTAACTACGTTCCAGGACCATCCATCGCTCACACTCTCACCCTATTTCCCAGCATTCCTCCTACAAAGAGTTATCTCTAGAACAAAGCAGGTGCCTTACCAAATAAATTAACGAACATTTTTTCCCTATTCTTCCCTTTTCCAGTCTTCCCATAAATCATCTGGATATCTGTACGAAATAAAACACCGGTCAAGAGCCCTCCTCTGCGATGGAATAGGTCAAGAGAAAGAGGGCAAACCGTCCAGGGGTGAGCAGGGGGGCATCTCTATCATGAGCCAGTGATTGAATTGTGCTCACTGCCATACCGACGAAACATAGATAAAGTTAGTCGCCTTTGATGGAGAGGAGAGAGAAGGATAACCCTCTTATACCAAGAGACAAACTGCGGCTTACGAATTTTTCAGATAAGTAGCGAAGACAGGAGCATCAGTCAAGGGACACGCGAAGAAGGCGAGCGATAGCTCCTGGAACTTGTAATCTGGCTCTTACTTTCTGTCTTCTTTGCTATTTCCTGCCGAGTTTTCTTGGGGAGGACAGATAAGATGTTCGATCCGAAAACCTTTTAAAACCTGCCCCGGTGGAATCAGTTATTGGAACGGAGTTCAGCGACTGTTGGATTAAGTTTTAATTTAGATGTCACTGCTTTAGTTGTTTTAGCGATCTTTGGAAGGTAATTCGATGAATCTAATACGGCATGGGGAGTTTTTTTTTTCAATCATCAGAGGAGCTGTTCTTGGAGTTAATGCAATTTCTTTGAGATGCGTGCTTCTTTTGGATAAGACTTTGGAACTTTTAAGAATATCCTTAAAATATGCAGATGATTGGTCTCTTAAGTGTCTGTTAATAATGTTCAGCAGATACATAATGCTATGGGAATGATCTTTGGAGAATATAAGATGCAACATTGCCATAGGCCATGAGTCTAAAAGCTTTAATGATGTTTTGAAGTTAATCCTAACGCTTGCTGTACTTTTCTTCCAGTTTCCCGATGATTCATTAATTCATTATTTAATTCAAATATTGATCGCTACCTATTTTAATTCTACATTGACTTGCGGGCAGATAGAAATAATCCTACTCCTACACAGCTTACACCCTTCAAAACACCTATGTATTCGATATTCAGATTATTCTAATAGTTTGGAAATTAGTATCACATTCAATATTCCGGCATTTCAAAAAATCTAACAATTTAAACAAATTTTAGAATTTTCAATATGATTTAATATCGAAAACAGAGGGAATGAAATCCTCAAAAATTTTTCTATACTAATGAATAAAAATACTTATGTGTAACTGATCTCATGCCATTGGTAAACAATAGTTAAGAAAGTGTTCAACTTTTGGTGAATAATCGCAGGAAAGCGGTTTGTACCAAAACTTTAAAACACAAAATGTATATTTTGGACATCATTTTCCCGGCCTATTGGAAATTTACAATTCTAAAATTGTAGTTATAAAATTATATCCCAAATTTTGTATATACCATTTTTGAATTATTGTGATTATAAGTATGCGAAAGTGTAGATCGAGACGGTCAAAATCTCGAAGGAATTTTCCCATTTAAACCCATCTATTTTCCCATTTAATTTTTGTTTCCCTTTTTTAAAAATCTTGAAGAATTTTGTAAATATTAACATTTTATTGGTTAATTCTTTGTAGATCACTCTGTTTTGCAGCAATCGTATTAAGTTATAGTCGGACAGCCACATAAACAAGATTTCTGGGAATAGATTTCCTTTAAAATTTTGATCGGAACTTAAAATCTAATTGAAATTTGTTTAATAGTTTATACATCAAAGTCTATAGAACAAACATCCGCCAAGATAAGAAAAACTTATTTAGCATGTTTATAAAGAGAAAAAAATACTTCCAAAAATATGTTTCTTGGACTCATGGATGTTTCAAAATGGTGATTAGTAAAAATCTTTAGTCTTTTTACTATTACACTACTTTTTATTTATTTAATGTGTAAATGAGAAAGTTAAAAAAGTCATCAGAAATCTTTTATTAACTTTCTAGAATGGAACTAGTAATTTGTTGTTAAAGAGTAAATCGATGAATAAATTTTTGAATAACGCTAACTAAAAGCATAGCTTGGGAAAATAATCCATCTATTGTTTCCTTTGACATTTCAAGCTCAACATTTCTTTCATGTGTTTCAGCAATAAATTATTCATTTAAGCCATTGTCAAGCATTTTAGCTTGTTGCTATAATTTATCTAAAGTCGAACAATTAAAACTAGCATGAATCTTATTTGTTTTCAAAATAACATGATTTCTGTATATACATTTAAATCTCTAATAGAAATTCATTTTTAATATCTTGAAATTATTATCTGTCTATAATTATATAGTTAATGCCTTCATGTATTTATAAGTTAAACTATTACTTCTATAAATTACCAAACACAGCATTGATGTATTTTAGAAAACGAGAATACGCAACTTGAAACGAGTTCTTAAACTTGCATTTTAGATTTCATTAGACTTTTAGAATAGGATTAAAAATCAAGGGGTTTCTTTTATTATAATTTCTAAAAATAGTATTGTGTAAAGATAATTCTCGCACCACTCAAAAATTAAAAACAATGTCTTTTTAATGATATATATTCAATTACTATGAAAATTTCTCCCTATTCATAACTTTTGAAACTTATTAAATCTTTAACTTATAAAATTTTTCTTCTGATTCTGAATTTTTATGTTATTTTATGTTTTCTAACAGATTTCCCTGTTTCTTTGATATCCAAATAGCTTTCATTGCTTCTTCAGATATTTAATTGCAAAATATTATTAGATTCTTGAAAGCTAGCCAAGAAACATTTTACTACTTATCCAAGCAGTTCTTCCTAAAGATCTTTGTGCAAAAAACAGTGCATGGCTTTAAATAGATTATCCGGAAACAATATTTTAATGTGACTTTTTCTTTTTGTGTACAACGACTACCCAGCCACCACTGAATGAAGCGTATCGACAGGATTTTCTGTATCTGAGTGCTGTCTTTATCATAATCCATCCATATTATAGGCAACTTCTATGAAATGTTATTTTCCTCGAGGAAGTAGTTCCTACCCTACAGGTGGTCAATCTTTAACCTTCCATTTCATCTTACCCTGCCCTTGTCGTCTTGTTATACGAGTAGCAGACCAATACAGTAAAAGCTCCTTATTCGCGCTTCCTTCAATCGCGTTTTCACTATTCGCAGATTAAAAAAATGCGACCCAATTCCTATATTCGTGGCTAAAATTTTCTCTATTCGCGGATCTAATAAGTATATACATAATAATACAAGGATTCCAATAAGTATCCAACCCAATATCCTTTGTAAATGCCGTCAAATGGACTAATAAAAAAACCAAAATAGGTCTTATTACAATTTTGCCTAAAGTATGTTGTTAAATACAAACTGCAAACACAGCCGAAATCGCGAATGGAATAGGACGAGATGGGTTCGAGCAGATAGAATCAAGTGACATTTAGGAATTGCTTGAATCGCAAAATGAAGATCTGACTGAAACCGACTTGGAGGAAATGTTAAATTCACAGCCCATTGAAGAAGAGATTTCAACAAGCTCTGAAAACGTGACATTTAATTTGAAAAATCTTGACGAAAGTTTAAGAATGGCAAATGAGCTATGCAAGTTCTTTATGAACGTCTATGGAACGAAGTCTTATTTTTAAGAGACAAATTACAAATGCGAAAACTTCCAAGCAAGAGAAAATTACAGAATTCTTCAAACCATTGCCTAAGCCTTAAGATAATTAATCAAAATGTTCAAAAACTTCAACAAAATTGATTTTTTAAATATTTTATTATTTTGTCGCCTAGGAACGTATCTCCTATAATCCCATATAAATTACTATTCCGTATTCACGGTTTCTGAATTCGTGGCATATTTATGGAACATATACCCCGCGAATAAAGAGCTTTTACTGTATTTCGAGAAAAGGTTTTCAAAATTATCTGTATTCCTAAAAATGCTCCACAACAGAAAAAAGGCAAACACCCTTAAACTTTTGAGTAGTTGAGAAAAAACTGTCAATTTTCAACATCATATATTTCACTATTTTAAAATTTTTCTGGCACTATTAGTGCTGATCCTAAGCCATTATTTTCACCTTATATAATCTTTTTTTTTTAGTTCTTAGACCTCTGTGCACTGTTTCAAATAAAGGTAAACAGTACCGATTCCTCCACAAATGTATTTATTTTTCTGCTTCTAAGTTAATGTGATGTCCTAGCATTCAATTTAATCTGAAAAATATCCACATTGTTGAACGAACCATGAAGATCAAATTCTGCATGATGTATTAAATTTAAATTAAATACAACCAATATTTCCTATGAATCGGCTGGTTAAAATAAAGGGTGAAAGAAAAAAAAACTCTTTGTCGAATGAAAATATACTTTTTGATCGTTTCACAGCACCCAAATATATAATTAAATCGTCTTAAATAAAAATAAAGTTAAGCGTAATTCCATGAAAAGAATACTAAGAAATAAATAAGCATCATCAATACACGCCGAAGTATTTTCAAGTCAACTATTTCTATTTTAATAAATACATATAATATTTCAATACTGAGAAGAAAAATATCTACAGACATGTTCGAAAATAACTTTATTTCTCTTTTTGGAGTTTTCTTTTACTCTTTCAGCTCTATGTCTCGTTTTTTTTCTTGATTTTGATACAATTCGTTTTTTTTATCTTTATTTCACTCTCTCTTCTTTCTCCCATGACTGTGTCATTCTTTCTTTTTTTTACCCTTTTACTTTCATACACTCTTCCAGTTTTATGCTGTTTGAAAAATGCATTGTGACCTTCTGTGTCAGATGGATATTTGTTATAGCGGTCCGACACTGCGCAAGAAATATCAATAATAATAATATTAAAAAAACGTTGAAACTTTTACCGCAAAAGTGGGGAAAAATGTCTCTATTTATAATGGATGTCACAAAGTGTGAAATATGTTCTTTTTTGTATACTGAGTTTGAAACGATTTTTTGTTGTTGTTATGCACTCGCTATGTATGTTTCCGGTTGTGGTGCTTTTTCATTTTACAATGGATGTAAAAAATACATTAAAAACTTGTTTTGGACAATATATTTGTTTCATTTTTTAAATGTAGATAGAATTCGCGTAGGATAGCTTCTATGAGCAACAGAAGTATAATTGAACATGTGTATTATGTTACAATGGAAATTTTTTTTGTATACAAACATATTTAAGCTTAAAAAAAGCTTATATCTTTCCATGTAATAATAGATGAAAATATATGAAGAAAAAACCAAGATTGATTACCGACAGAAATATTCTTTAATGATCCATTTGTAATTTCCGTATGCTTTCCGTGGTTTTATTAATGCTTATATTAAAATATATGGAATTATATATTTTTTAAAATTTTTTATAAACTTGAATTGGTATTTTTATTATTTTTCATTCTAAAACATTATAAATCTGACTGTTATTAGGTAGGAATATAATTATAATTAATGGATTTTTCTCTGTAATTACCTTTTGGAGGATTATAATACAGACAGAATAATTGCAATTGATAGATGTTATCTTTTTAATATGTTACCGAATTCTTCTTTAAATTACGCAAAAAATTGATTATTTACTATTTTTCTACAAATCAGAATGAAAAAGATAGACTTGCAAACATCTGAAGACATTAATTCCTAAATGTTCGTAAAATTCTTCCAGCAAATTATTAATTATTTACTCATATTAAATGTATTCTAAAAGTGCTGAAATGCCACATTGTGCCGAATAATAAAGGCAAAACTAAAACTTTTTTCGTGCAATTTTACTTAAAATCATAATGCATTTAAAGCCTTTAGTTATGTATTTTAAGATATGTTTTTTGTTATTACTTTAAAATAAATGGCTTTCATTATATGAAGTTCCAAGAAGATTTTCGTTTTGAGTAAAACTTACATGAAATTAGCAGGCTGAAAAAATAATTTATTTTGTTTGCTCCATTAACTTTTGATAAATAAATTATATCGGAAATTATTTATAGAAATTATTTATTCATGAATTTTGGTCATAAGACAAAAAAATTATTTTTCCTACGTAAATGGCATATTTAAAATTACGTCCTCTTTAAAAATTATAATTTTCATTGTGTTGTCGATTTCTATATCGCTTTGGAATTTCATAATTGCTTTTTATTAAATATTTAAATTCAGCAATAAAAATCATAAATATAAAATATTAAGTTAAAAACTTAGAGTATTTTTCACATAATTCCGAAATTTAAATGAATTTGTTGCATTTAATTGATTCATAAACGCTTTGAATGAATTATTTTATTTTTAGAACGAGTATATATGGTTTCTAAGTAATATACGTTAGAAAATAATTTCTTTTTTATCGTAAGTCTAACTACACAAATGAGTTATGATTTTTCCATAGAATGAAAACACTTGAGTCTATAAAACTCTTCAAAAATTATATAAACCCGGGATACGTTCGCAAGGTTGGTCTCCCCCCTCCCGTTCCTTGCCTTTCTATTGGTTGATACGTAACTCATGATATGGTTGAGACTAAGATCTCCCCCTCCTCCACACACGTTTTAATTAGTTGACATCCAAAAATCCAATCCCAAAATTCAGGAATCTTCACTTATATTTCTGAATTTCTAAAAGATATTACTTCTTTTCTCAGGTATTGATTCCATAACATGAATCAAATCATATGCTCTATCAGCAAATGTCCAAGTTCAAAATATATTCAAACGACCTTTTCCTCTTTTTTTATGCTTCCTTTTTGAACGTCTACCACTTGGTCGGTTTTTGAAAAGAAATGTTATTAACATCTAAACATAAAAACTTTACCATAAACATGAAGACGAATTAAAGTTATTGCTCAAGAATTCAATGCCTACTTCTTCTTATATCAAAGAACGTTTATAAAAATATAAATTTTATAACATCGATTTAAACGACATATATTTATTTAGTTATTATGTATTAGTATAATATTTAAAAATTTCTAGAACTTTCTAAAGAAAACCCATTGTGGATATGCCTAATACCAAACATTCATAAAGGGTCTGTATGATTAAATAACATGTTTGTCTGCGTTTAAAGACTAATTACACAAACTAAAAATATCCTCGGGAACTGAAAGTGAATTGAAGATTTATGCATTTATATACAGAATTCAAAAAGAACAATTTCTCGATTCGCAGTGTGCATTCAATGCCTTAATTTCTCACTGTCAAATATATTTAATTCTATTATCATTTCTTTAAAAGCAATGCCAAAAACACTGAAAGAAAGATATATCTATGCTAAATCTCGAGTTAGAGGATAGCTTCAGTTAAATTAATTTACCAGTTCCACAGTTTCGCAAAAATATTTTTATAGCTGGTGCTCGATATTATATGAAAAAAATGGCAGCACTTGTTTTTTATTCTTTGGGTAGAGTTTTTTAGACACTAACCAGACACATGATACTTTGTTTTCAAAAGCGTGCGGAGTTTTGCAGAAAAACAGGACGAATTGAACCTTGGAACCCAAATATTTGACGTTTAAATGACGTAGCATATCCAACTAATATAATTTAGCAAGATCGCACATGCCAATGCTAGGAGTCTGAGAAAGCCTGGATAAATTTTCTAAGCGACAGAACTTGGTACATTGCCAAAAAATTTCGATGTTGAAATGCCATTCGAATTCTCCAAAGTAAATGGTGACATTTTGCTTTGGTTATTCCAAGATTTATATATTCTTTTTTTGCTTATATGCATATATCTTATTTCATTGGTTTTGTTTTACGCCTCGAATATTAAGTGAACAATTCATTTGTTTCGTTTTATGTTTTTAGCGACATAAATACATGAGTTAAATATTTTTCATAAATTTTTATTCAGTTGTTTTGTAAAAATCCAAAGAGATTGGGGTTTAGATGTGTCTGGCGAGATTTCTTCAGTTGGGTGAAATATATTTTGTCATTTATTGCAATTTTATGCTTACTGACAAAAACTTACAACAAAACCAGACCAAATGTTAATAAAAACCAAGAATATTTAAGCTTTTAATTTTATTAGTGTCTGGAATAAATGCAGAATATAAATTTATTTTTGAATAATCCTTTTTATAATTAATTAAATATGACAGGCAGACTTTTTAGAATTTTTCAGAACAATCGTTAAGCAAACGGTAATTTTGAATTTATCAGAGTTATCGTCTGCCCATAGTTCAGACAGTTAAATAGAGATGATGAATTAAAGAATTTGACTTATCATCTTAATAATTTTGAAAGACAACGTTTTTAACAATTTTGTTGACAAAATGTGTGATAGTTATTTTCTTTATAGAATGATTATAATAAGTAATGATGACTTGAATAATTGTAAAAGAAGATTTTTTTCTGTAATTTTTTAAAATCTAATATTGTGAACTTAATATTACCTTGTGTAAACTTAATTTTTTTTATAAATGCTTTCGCTAACAAAATGTATTAGTTCAAGTTCTTTTTCAACAAGATGGCCACAATAACTAATGATTATAATAATTGTACAAAAATGATTTATTGTAAAATTTTTAAATTTAATATTGCATTTATGTTATGCAGATATCTTTTTATTTTTATACAAGTTTATAAATGATGCGTTGATACGTTTTTTAATCTTTCTAAGCCATAAAAATTGTTATAATATCTAAAAATTATTTATAATAAAGTTTATTCTACAATTTCGAAGGAAGGATTAATACAATTTATGTTTCAAAAATTTCTTGGATATCACTTGTGCCATGTTCAATGCTTTTATAATGTTTAGTAGTAATAGGTTCAGTTCTATTTATGTTCCCGTAATACATACATTTTTATACATCTTTTCTTTCGCATTAAATTATATACAATTGATTGTTGCTACATTTTGGTACTGGTATATTTTTGGCAAAAGCCTTGAGCCAATTTTTTTAACTCACAAAAAAGAATAAAAAATGTATTTTGCTCGCTAAACTTCGCTGGGTATAATTAAAAGAATCACGAATAAAAGAAGTATCTAATGACATATGAAGACGAATTTATTTTCCAGAAAAAATAAGATAGGTCTAATGATATGTTAATAATAAACTATTTAAAGTATTGTTTTGAAAATTTTCAAATCATAAATGCTGGCGTAATTTGGCCATAGTTGGCTTTTGCGCTATTAAAATTCACACCCAACCAACCAAGTTAATAGATTTATTGCTATTCTTACTTGATTTAAAGCACGATCAACTGATCCAAAATAATAAGATAGTTTAATTTAAATGGTTATGATCTTAATGAACATTGTTTAAAGGCTCATATAGAGATGTGCATTTTGGGGACAAATCGCTGGTTTGTAGCAGACTGGTTGCTAGAGGTTACGTTTGAATTATTAACTAACAAAACTCAGATCTGAATCACAATATCCTGCAATTGTTCAATGATTGTATGCAATCTCATGCTACTGTGTTTTTAATCAATATTATTCAATAATTTAACATTATTCTATCGCTCTGAAAAAATGTGAAAGAATAATCTTCGAAGATATTATATAAGATATAGGATTCTAAGTCGAACTTCTACATTAAGTGCTTTCTACCTTGGCGCTGCCGATTATTTTAATCAAGAGAAGATGATACGTTCTTAATCTCAGATTCTTGATTAAGATACTCCGAACTGGTAAAAATTGGGGGGTCACAACGATCACAAAAGTTAAGAACATAACTTGTTTTAAAGTCACAAACAGAGCTGATAATCAAATGTTTAAGATATGATGCATTGAGTATTCACATGCCTTTCTTGGGACTTATGGTCTAATAAAAAATATCTTGATTTCGGACAAACCCAAGAAAGAGAAATGAATTAAAAAAATGATGATGATTCAAAATCTTCAGACTCTTCTAACTCTCATGCAGATTAGAAGTTAGTTCATTTAACAAGAATAAGCAGTCCTTTTTCAATAAAAATATAAAATTTTGAATAATTAGATTTTTAGAAAAATACTTCATCTATTGAAAAAATTCCTAATAGTTAAATTAAAATAAAGATGCATTTGAATTATATATCAAAGAAAAAGAAACTGGTTGAATATAAAATGCAAGTCTCTTTTTTAAGTGAATTATCTAATGTATTCAAAAATATTAAGTGCATTCTCCTAGATAAAGTTTTATTATTCTTTTTAGAGTATCTTTTTAAATATTCCGATCTTCTACCATTGTCTTGATCTCTTTGTAACTATTTCTACAAATATTCCATTTCTCTGAAATATTTTCGTATCCCGAAAATTTTGCAACAGGGCTCTTTCCCTCTTGTTAAATGTATTAAAAACAGATTATTTATATTACTTCCCCCTCCAAAGAAAAGTGCAGCTGTAATGCTCTAATAAGATTAAAATTGTCAAGATACGAGCAATAACAATATCTTTTCAGATTCCAAAAAAAGGAGCTCCAATAGAGTAGCAAGAAAGGATCTCCATTGGAGCTCCCATTCAACATATGGTACCTCTCCTTCTGGGGAAACTTTTCTCTTTCACAAAAGAGTTTTATAGAAAAGCGGCGGGAAATATTCAAATGAACTGCATAATGCCAAAAGCTAGGTTTAACTATTTAAATGAAGACGATATGTAAGTAAATCTTCCATCTTTTTGGCCGAAGAGGTCTCATTATATTTTTGTTTCTCTACCCCCGACCTTTTTAGAAGGAAAATTCTAAACTCACGCAAAAAATATATAAATTCTTCCTGAGCAGCGTTTTGTTGGATTTTTAGAGAAATAGGGGGCTCTCTAATCTTTTTTTCTGGCTTTGCCAGCCCCGGTATTCTAATGCAAAACAGCCAGTTCCACAAGCAATCCCGAAATTTAATGTAATAATTCAGAGGAAGAAACTTGTTCTGAGGTTTTGGAATGGAAGAAAAGAAGGAAAAAAAAATAATCAAAACACTACACAAATAAAAATAAGCCCCCCCCCCCTCTACTCACATACACATGGTGAGTGAAGAAGGGAAATTTATTCTTTTGCAGCAGCTTTTATATTTTCATTCCTCTTTTCGGCAAAGTTACATAAAAGCCCAGAGCAGAATTCTGTTGAAATCAAAAGATAATGACCTAGAAAAGATAAACGACGCACAAAATGGGGGGATTTTTTTTTTTACTATTTTTATTTTTTGATCCACCCCTTTCTGTTTTCTCTCTCTTTTGGGCCGCTTTTTCTAACGTCAAAGAAATAAAAAAATAGAGGAACTTTTCAATGGGAGACCTGTTAGCTGTATCGTTAAATCTAAGCGCAACAATCTCCCCATTTCGTCCATTTCGTTTATTTGTCCCAAGTATTCTAGAAAGCATTTGGGAGCCACAGTACATTAGATCCATTATGTCCCATTAATTTTTAGAAACGAGATTGAATGAGATTTCGAAATTATTATTGCACGCACTTTTTTTTCGGTGTTTCCTTTTTTAAAAAAAATCAAAATCGTCACGTTTTCAGCATTAGGTTGTTATAGCTCTATAAATAGAGCTACAGCTAGATCTCGAGTTTGCTGACATAAGACAGATGAGGGAGATAAATATGCCAATTTTGTCTGTCGTTAACGATTCTACTCTTATTTGAAATCTGGAACGATAATAAAGTTATGGATATAATGGCATTTCGTTAAGTCAGATGGACAGTCTGCTTTAATGGCTGAAGTCATGCTTGGCTGAGGGGGAAGTGGACAATAAATTTGAAATGAAGAATACATTTGATAGATCAACTTTCTTGCTGAATCTTAAAAGTTTTGGAACATTTAACAAAAAGGTCATTTTCAGGTTTTTTTCCCTTGAAAATAAATAAAAAATTATTTCGAGTAGAGAATTATAGTTACCTATTTTACATATTTAAATAAATACTTTATACTGTGAGATTAGCTTAAAATCATTAGAGTTTATTCTTAATTGATTAAAGAACTATGCTAAATTATATGCATACATAGAATTTCTGCAAGAATGATAAAAAATTGTACCAAGCTGAGATTATTTCATTGAAGACATCTTTTCTGTCTTTTAAGAAAAATAAAATCAACAAAAGTGAAGATAAAACTTTAAATTTATGTGAAAAACTCAAGTTGAAATAGATTGAATTTAGACTGTATTTGACAATGTACTCATAAGAGACATTCTAACTTATTAAGAGGATAAACAATAAAACAATAAAATATTCTAAAAAGGTATATTTGTTATATGAAGAATCAATGAATAATTCAAATAATGAATCAATAACTCTCAAAATAAGTTAAATTAGAGAGAAATTAATATTGTAAAAATAAAATCATATACACTTTTCAATCTTCATTACTTAAGGTGGACATTAAGGATATTTTAGAAAAGATGTCATAATCTTTATAACTTATAAACAAGAATGTATATGTGTTGGTCTTTTTATAACCAGATCATTACATGCATAGCCATTAAATTTGGTTAAACTATTCTTTGATAAGAAATATACATATGATGGATATACACACCTTCGTGCGATTTTTGAAATTTTGACTCAAAATTAATCGAGATTTTGAAATTATTTCGCAATTAAATCCGAAAATATTACTGCATAAATATATTTATATCATTTTTTAAATTCTAAATTATATATTTAATGACACTAATTTACATGATGTGAAATTTTTTTTCACTATTTCGATTTTTGTACATTTTTTAATGTTACAACGAAATTGCAACTATTTCAATTGCTTCATTATAATCTCGTTAAATTCTCCCATAATTGAGAGCCAATGAAATATATGTTTATTATGCATGCAATTTACAGAAATGAATTTACAATATCACAGTGATATGAAATAAAAAAAAATGGATAAATTGTCAGCTATATTGTCAATTACATTATGGTGCATGGCACTCGACTTCCTTAGGAATGTGCATTTACGCAATAAATGAGTAGGTGCAGTGTTATCAAAACACTATGTCTATAATATCTGTCATTGATGTTTGAAACGTTTTGTTGATAGAAATTATTAAAATCAAGTTACTTGTAAGAGATTTAATTAAAACTAAATAATGCCAACTCTTCTGGCACACAAGCCGGTCATCAAAGGTGTGTAGATTTGGATAATATCCAGAAGACGAAAACAACATTTGGTTAAACTTATCATCCATTCATGCCGGCCATAGTAGCTAGAAGATGTTTAATGCACAAAATCAGCCATGGAAGATTATAAGATGAACCAAGCGAATTTAATGGTGGATATTTTACAGAATTGTGTCTTAAATGTGTATCCATTCAATTCCTCATAAGATTTCCCATCATTTAGAACCTCAGTTCATAAACCTTCATTAATGAATGCTGAACTTTCACAAGATCCCCAAATTCTCTGGATAATATGCAGACATTGTTGTAAAATCATTCGACGTTACATTAGATGTTTGAAAATAATTAATATGCTTCTTAAAAAGTAAAGGAAATAATCAATCTTACATACCTAATTTGATATTATTTTTTCACATTTCAGAAATGACGATGTTATTTAATTGCTTTTTGCATATATTTAAATCTTAATAGCGTGATTAGCATCCATTGTACTAAAACTTATTCTATAACTATTATTAAATATCATTTCACCAACTAATCGAAAATGTACTTTTTGTAAAAAAAGTTATTGAACATTTTTACAAAACCATCAAGCAAATAAAGGCTTTAATGATGTTGCTTTTCCAGTTTCCGAGTTCAGTGAATTACATCATTATAATCATTACATCATCAGTAATTGCCGAGGAGCGTCAATATCTGACAAACCATTCCAACATTACCTTCTCGATAACATAATAAAGGAAGTAAATTAATATTGTGTTAGAATAACCTTGATTGATAACTAGCTCTGAAGATGACCTTTGAATGCAATCAAATTCTCTCACCTTTGTCGTGGATGGCATGTGTCCTGTTTGGAACTGTTATTGGAACTTCTCATATAATTCTAGGAATTATTAGTATAATGTACATCATCAAAGGGAAACAATTGCTAATGATATACTGTTTATTCTACTTTGATTAATATCTTTCTGAAATTTTGAATAACAATAGATATTTTAAACTATTATCATGAATGATCTGTTTTTAAGGTAAAAACTAAATATTAACATATTTAGTTAAAATATTTTAAATTAAGAATGACTAAAAATTTCTGTGAATATTATATTATTACACATCTTGATTACAATTTTTTTTAAATCCCTAAACTATAAAATTGCACTTGCACTATTTTTAGAAGTATATTTATTTAAAAAAGGAATATTCATTAATTGCAAATTCTTTTCAGTTTAATTTACTTATATTAACATCCGTATTTGTTGATACATGATGGCAGTTTTGAATCAGGCCCTGAAACCGGTCATATAACAATGATAGTTCTAAGTGGAAACACAACTTCCCAAATTTCTGAATCAAACCAATGGGAAGGCATTTAAGTTTCTATGAGGGAAAACTAGGCTTTTATATGTGGTAGAATTTCCATGAAATCCAGTCTCGTGTTAACGATTTAATCCAGAGGATGGTAATAATTTCAGCTTTGACATTACAAATTAATCAGCTGATATTCTCGTAATAATTAGCTTTAATTTAATCAACTAGAAAGTCAATAGGTTAATTTTAATCAATGATTAATACACAATTAGAAAAAAAATGCATCTGTAGGTGAAATATTCTTAAATTTTTAAAAGAAATTGAAATTATTACGTTAATGTTGTTGTTTATGGTACTTGTCGTTGACATACCCTCTGATTAGTTAGCATTTTAAGCTGAGTTTTAGTGTCTCATTTTTCAATAGCGCCATCTAGGACCATCAAAATTCAAAGAGCAAAAAAAAATCAAAATTACTAATTTTAACTCCCCAAAAATATTACTATCATGCGTTTTTATAATGTATTAATTATAAGGATGGAGGATATTTACTCTCCGATATTTATTCCCCAGAGTTGGTTCTCTCTTTCTAGATGGGTATATTAAAGCTGTGGGACCGTGTTATTCACACTTCTATTATGGGACAGAGTCTGTAAGTTAAAAGTTTATGACCAATAATAGCCATGAGGTGTCAATTATAGTTCCTGCTTCCGTACTATTATGGCAAATATTAGTTATTATTCAGTATATTTATTTATGTAAAGGGGTGGATAGCTGATGTTTGCAGTTATTGAATGTTAACTTTATTTTTTGTACAAAAGATAGGAATATATTTTCTTCTTAATGGAACAAGTAACGGTGTGCAATACAATTATTTTTAGAAGGAAAAAAAATATTACATGAATTTGTCTGGAATTTCCCTTCTTAGTATCAGGAAAACTTTTTTATTGGCATAAAAATAAAAGGACACTTTTGGCACGGAAAGGATAAACGAGTTCCTTTAAGTATCCAAACACCTTTCGCTTGGGAAAATATGCCTATCATGCCCTATTTTTCAATTCCTTGGTTGAAAGATCAATCAATTAAGAATCGTAGATCTCTTTCAAAGCAGTCCGACTCTATTTTTATTCCCAGTCCTTAACATTTCAAACCAAGTCACGTCTCTGCTGAAGTCCTAACGGCAAACTAGAGAGGGAAGGGAAAAAACTATCTATATATCCTGCGCCGTTTTAAATCGGAATTTCATCCCCAGACCTCTCGCATGAAGTCATGAAACTCAATTTTATTTTCCAGAGAGAAAATAAAAATTCAAAATGACAGCACATACAGAAATATATTAAAACATTTTTTTTTTATCGACATCGGGGAACGAAAAAATATTCTGGGATTTTTATTTTTATTTTTATTCCTTCTTGGTATTCGTGGAAAAGATGGCAGAAATCCATGTATACCAAAGCGCTAAGTCCAGAAATCTGTTTCGAAATCTGTAGTCGCCCAAGGAATTTTCAGTATCACCGCCCCTCGGAAAAATTTCCCGATGGAAATGTTAGAATCCCCACCCTGGTTCCTTACGTGTATTGGTAAAGATTTCGCGAGGCACCGAAAGCGTATGTACTGAGGCAGACCCAAACTGCAATATTATTATAGATTTCTTTCTTTCTTGCTTTCCCTTTTTGTATTATTTTTTCCCTTTGGACACTACCTAGGTGGGTTTTGGGATGTGTGTTGTATCGGAAATAGGAAGACATATGTAGCATTTTTCTTCCACCACCACCGCGTTTTATTTCTTAAATGCTTTTTTCCTTTTTTTATTTATTATTTCTTTGCCTTCTGTTTTCATTTTGTTATTATTTTTTCTGTTTCTTCAACCGCTAAAAAAATATCACCTATCGATTCCATAAATGAGCTTTCGTGAAAAGGTTAGAATATATATATATATATATATATATCCCAGCATTTTCTATATCCTTTATATATCTATATACACATATAATCCCATTTTTTATTAGGATATTGGATATGTTATTGATCATAGGACCTACAGTTGAAAATAGGGAAGAAAAAAAAATGAGGGGAGACTAAGGAATAGATTTCGAAACGGAAAAAAGGGGTGGAGTTTCCTCTACGAAAGTGTTTTCGACTTGAAATATTCTTTTTTTTTCTCCCGTTTGAATTGAAATAGTTGATTCCTTTAGAAATAGCACCTTTAAGAGGTAAAACTACCTGGATTTCTTTGAGGTGCTTTCTTTACAGAAGGAAAGGTTTGATATATGGGCTTTTAAAGTACTGCATCAGACGAAACTGCGCAGTAATGAGATTTTTGTACGTAAGCAGAAAGCTGCAAAGTACAGCTTTTGAAAAAAAAGTATATGGAGGCATGAGCACACTTTGTGAAAGATGAGATGTGCGAGACGAAATGGATTTTTTTTCTGGGAAACTAGCAGACGGAATTCTGTGAACAAAATTATTGTTATTCCATTTTAAAATCCAATCTATTATCTAAGTATTTCTTAACATTCTTATTTCTTTTTTTGTATCCTTATTATTTTTTGATCATTTCTTGGTACGAAAAGATTAAAGGTTGGTAAAATTTCAATCAAATTTTTTATGTAACTTTCCCTTGATAAACTCCTAAACAAACTATATTAAAATTTTTAATTTGATAGATATGTAGGTCATACAATTTTAGAAATCATTCTTTCTATTTCTCTAATTTTTGTCCATTAATTTTTACATCCAATTTTATCACAGAAAAAAACAGGAAAATTTAAAAAATGGTTGAATTTCTAAAAAGTTTGGTCTTTGTTCTGAAGTTAAATCTTAAAATTTAATTATAATAGAATTTCAGAATTAATATTAGAAGCATACCTTGTACGGAATTCTACTCAATATAGAAAAAAAGGTGAATTTTCATAGCTTAGTAATCAACAACAGAAAAAAAAGACTGGTTAAATTATTAGTAACACTAATAAAAATAATTCGAATTTCAATTCAACACTGGCATATATTACAGCAAAGTATGCTTTAAATACAGTTTTAAAGATAGTATCAATCAGAAATAATTATATTACAAAATTATTAATATTATTAAAAACATAATTTATTGAATTTTAAGATTTGAAAAAAAATTTAACTGTAATATTTTTGGAAGTTATCAAGCAAGAACATAAAAAATTGACTTTATTTTTTATTTAATGAAATTCTAATTATTTTAAAAATCTTTTCTAGGTGTACATTCCCACCGTTTAAAGTATATATGGGCCAAGTTAGGTAGCTAGAAGTGGTCTGACCTGTAGAACAGTAAATTACATACAGTCATCATCATTATTAAGATTGATAGAATTAAAAATAGGCTGGCTAATTCTATTGTCTGAGCAATGAACTAGAGGTCTATTCGGCTAAAATGGCATATTTTATTGCTAAAAGTCGATATAAAATTGTTAATTTTTCCCTTTTTCAGTCAAGACTCGTATATAAATATTTTAAATCTATTTATTACTTTATAATATACAGATTGGATGATGCTGAGGCTCTATCTGGATAACTTAAGTTTCATGTAATAAATATAATTGCATTTTCTAATCATTTATTCAATTTTTTCCTATGTAATTCATTTCGTATAAAATTTAAAAAATTGCTTAAAATAGTTGATGAAGTCGTCAGATTAATTCAAAACCACCCAAAATCAATTGCTTTCTCAAAGAATTATTTGTGTAAGAAAAATTGTTTCTGTTGCGATTCAAAATGAAAAATGAATTCACTGTTATGTTTTAACCCACTATGAATAAAGATTGTTAAGTTTTTTTAAATCAATAATGTATCAATAATTTACTAATAAATTTTATTGCTAACGTATGTTAAATTGGACACATCAGCCTTTATCATTGTGATCACACAGTAGAATATTTTCCAAGAATAAACTTATCATTGTAACACTTTATATTTTAAAGAAATTGTTGCTATAGGTCTTAGCTTTCACTTCAGTCGTTCAACCAGGGCAAAATTTGTATGTATGAGTTTTTATATGTATGAAATCTTTTGTATGTATGAATTTATAATCAAAACATCAATTTAAAAATCATGAATAGAGAGAAAAATATAAAACTGATGGCAAAATTTATGATAATAATAGAGCGTTATACTTTTTCTTAATCAACCATCGAATGGAGAAAACACATTCTTTAACATATAGATATTACAAGAAGGGTTTTAAGCGAAAGACAACCTAAAGGGAGGTCGGGGGCATCGTATTAGCCTCGGCTTCTTTCATATTTAGTCTATATTGCAAATTAATTTTTTAACTGTCATTTTAATATGAAATTTATTTTCAAGGAAATGGGGAAGTGTTTCCTGTCACAGATATTAGTTTGAGTCGTCCGTTCTCATTTTTCCATTCTGATAAATAATAAAGGATAGTACAACATCATAAAGCAGTAAAGCTCTCAGAATCGAGTGGAAAAATATATTATTGATTCATTGGGGGGGGAGGGGGTATAGCATTTTTATTGTTTAATCTGTATCGAATCTTTATCTGAATCTGCACACAGTTGGAAGAACTATTTTCCTAACTCTAGTGTCCGAAAATTCACCTGAAAGCAGATAATTAATAATTTATTGCTAAAATTTCAATATTATTAAACAAATAAGTACTAAACGCAAAGCAGAGGGATAGTATAATATGCAGAAAAAAGGAATTTCAAGTAATTATCTTTTATGATTAGAAAATCAATCAATATGAAAGATTGATTACGCCATTTCTTTTCGAAAGGTACTATTATTAATTGAAATTTCTAATCTTGTTTGGGAGGAATTTCAATCATTATTAATACCTCTCCTTTCCCTGGCATCGAGTAACTATTACTTCGCTTTTTTAAAAACTCAGAATAATTTAAGCGACAAAGCTATGCAGTCCCGGCCTACAGCATACCCCTTGAAGAACTTAATCAGAACCACACACCGCCTAACTAATGAAACCCATATATGAATAATTATTTATAGATCGGGCGACTAGAAAGCAGATGACGTCACTCACAACCTGTGATGACCTATGAGCTACGTAACGGCCATGACAGTTAATTAATTCCTAAAAGTAATAGACCAAGTAACGTTTTATTACTGTTCCCTAGAGAATTTCATTAAACTGCTCTTGTGGGAGCTCATATTTTTCACAAAGTTCTTGGAGCGTTGAGCACTAAAATATCCGGCATTCCCACCCCTCCATTCCACCCCCGTCTGGAGTTAAGAACAAACGTATTTCATACAGCGCGTTAAACTCACTTTTGGAAGACGAGACATCCGTGAAATCTCTTACATTTTATAGTGGGGTTTATTGCAGGGCAAGTCTTTATGATAATTGATTTTGGGTAAAGAAAGAAGGGACTCTGAAGCATTTCTGAGCACGTTAACACAAAAGAATGTTTTTCTGTCCCCATTTTTTTAAATCATAAGTCTTTGTCTCCATTTAATGCTTTTTTTTCTTTTTATAAATAAAAGTAATGAGTTCTAAAATAATTTTTTAGAAGTTCTGTTTAGAATAGTAATACTTTCCTCTCTATTATGTGATGACACATAATAGAGGGTTTTGAATAATCTTCTTTTGTATAAATTATTTTGGGTTTTCAAATTTTGGGAATCAGAATATATAGCATCTAATAGCACAGCACCATGGCAAAGTAATTGCATATGCTTATTTTCAGTTTTTAAATTTGGGAGATTAGAATGTATAGCACCAAATTCACAACCACAAGAAAAAGTAATTGCACATGCATATTCTAAGTTTTCAAATTTCTGGGATTAAAATGGATAGCCTATAATTTCATAGACACATAACAAAGAAATTGCTTATGCATATTTTAGACTTCTAAATTTTTTTATCCGAATTGCTAACATCTAACGGTACAGCCTCATGACAAAGTAATTGTATGTATCAAATTTGGGTTTTTAAATCTGGGGGATTAGAATAAATAGCATCTAACAGCACAGCCACATGGCAAAACGATTGCATATGTCTATTAACATCTTATTGGAATCAACACAACACTTGCTATCACAGATATCACAACACCGTTTTTTTCTCTTGTAAAGTATAGTTTATAATAAATCAAATAGATGTAGTGCAATTGGTATGGGAATAAATCAAAGATTCTTTTAAAATCAAAAATTTTATGTTATATTTTATAAAAAAATATATTGTTTCTAAGCTCAAATACTTTGAACAAAGCTATTTAGCGTGGATATTTACATGTTAAATATCGACTTTTTCAAAGAAAGAAGTATTGTGTCACAAGATAAGTCATTTAAAAATCTTAATTTATTTCATTAACATTATATTCTCTTAGAAACACAGAAAATTCATAGAAAATAAATATTTAGAATATCATTTAATCACTTATAACAATGTAGTATTGGGGATGTGGGTACATAATAAGTTCCTAATGTATCAACAGGAATGTAACACGTAACAACCAACATGAATTTTACAAATAGGATCGCAATTTAGCATTCTTTTGACAAGTGGAGTGTGTGTTTAAAAACACAAAATTATTTTTAAATAATCTAACTGAAAATTTTCTAATACAATTTAGAAAAATTATTAATAATATTGCTTAGAATTTATATAATTTTTGTCTGACTTGTATAAAATGGAGAAAATTTTTGATCATAAATTTAAATGTGAGTAATAAATTATCATGCTTTATTTATAGCATCAAATGAATTACTATCAAAGAACATTTAGCTCGAAAATTGCTCTTTAAAAATGCCCTCTATGATATTGTTCTTTAAAAATGATCTCTTTGTCAAATGCCAATATTAGTCTTTCCTCTAAAACAATATTTTATAACCTTTGGGTGCAAATTTATATGTTCCTTTGAATTGTTTTCTAATAATATATTTAAATGAAGAAAGAAAAATACCTAATACAATGGTCTATATTTTTTCCATAATGAGCCAAAAATATCATAAAACATATATGGCAGAACTTGTAATGCTATCGTAATGCATCTTAGCAATAAAGTTGTTATAATTCCAAGTTGAAACAAGTTATTGGTTTTTTTAATTCTTACAAAACTACTATTTTATAAACTTCCGTTTATTATTGAGATTTAGCACGCTAAAAGTCTATTAGCTCACTGGCTGCTGATTATCATGGGACACTGTATATCATATAAGCATGCTATCCCCTCGGGGATAGACAGGCCCTTAATTGATTATTCCATTCATGGTTGTAATCACGGTTACAGTGCAAAAGCTGTTTTGTTTAAAAGTGAACGAACTCTCCACTGAAGCTTAATCGGACAGTTGTCAGACTTGAAAAATATCATTTTTTATACTAGTTTAAGAATAAAAACAGGTAATAAATAAAATAACTAATTCAAGTCCTACTTACATCAAAAAGAATTTTTTTATTTTAGTCACATTTTATTAAATAATTATCAAAAAATTATTGATTTTCTCAAGAAGTGATCTCACATTCTTCAGCTTCACGTGAAAAATACTGAAATCCTTGCATTTTACAGATTGAATTACTACCTGTGAACAATTTTTATTATAATATAAACTGCTGAAACTGTACTTAAAGTATTAAAAATTAATTAAATTTAATGAATGAATTAATATTTGAAACGAAAAACTGTATTAACATCAAGTGTCATCCATTAAAAGCTTTAAAAGAAGTATTTGAACTTGAGTGAAGGAATAAAAAGTATTTTATTAACAATTAAAAATTTGAACAATATTATACATATAGGGAGAGTGTGAACTAATAGTAGGAATTGATTAAGATTAAAATATGTTAAAACAGAAAGATTAAAGAAATATCATTCCTGAAATATTTTAAGTGATTAAGTATTCCAAAATTTTAGCTTTAAAACTGCTGAATCAAATTTAGAACCAAATGGAACTATCAAACTGGTTGTAAGAATTGTTAAAATTATATATCTAATAAATGACTTATTTTTAGATTTATAAGATGAATCTCTTATTTTTTCATTTCTAAGGAATTATTACCAAAAAGTGCGATATAAAAGTATTGATGTGACACTTGATCCAAAAGAAGCTAATCAACCTATCATTTAATCATATTGTAGAGGGTTTAAATTTCCTATCTATTGTATAATTATTTAATAGATTGATTTATTTCTAACGAAATGTTGTAAAAATTAGTATTGCCAAAAGAAACAAAAATCTCATTTCGTACTGATTTAAATATAAGGACAACTAAATAAAAGGTTAATATGATTAGATTAAAATTTCATTTCAGTTTTCAAATGAATTTAATTATACATTAATTAAAGTTTTATATTTATTAAAGCAATTGTCATCAAACAAAAAATATTTAAAATACATTTATATCTAATGTTCATTCACAAACTTTTATTTATTACTTTATCCTTGAGTTAAAAACTTGATAGCTTGAATAATTAATCATGAGAGTTTGTATTTTCAAAAAACTAAAAACTTGGAATAAATTGGTTTAGGAATAAGTTTTATTGAACATAAATTCAATGCCTTGTTAAGAATTATACCACACAACCTTGAAGGTACATGAGAAGTCGCAAAATGGAGGTATAACACGCAAAGCAATTTCATTATTAACAAAACATTACATTATATTAAACAAAATAAAATGATAAACAGATGGAAATAATGTAATGGACGAACTTTTCAGACTATTTTTGTATAGAACAAACTTTAAAAAAGTATAATTTAAATATTTAAAAGAATAAAAATTAACGCTGAAAGTTATTTAGGTAAAACAAATAAGATAAAAACGCAATTTAATAAAGAGCTTGCCGTGAAAAATTTTTTCAAACAATATTACAAATATAAACTTGAAAACAACAATTTATTGTAAATATTCAGATGAATAAGAAAACGATGTTTATGCAAAATAAGCAAGAAAAAATGATAACTTAATATTAAGTATTCACAATAGTAAGAATTTCAAAAAATAATCAGGTAATAAACAAATAAATTAAACCCAAAACAACCCTGACATGTTTATATTTAATCTTTCACATTCCACATTTACAATTTTCCTTAAAAGTAAACCTAGAGTCATTATTCATCTTGTAACATTAATTGAGATAAAAGATACATTTAAACAACTAAAACAACAAGGATTCGGTAATAACAACTTCAGAATAGGAAAGCTGAGCAAATTCGTAAATGCTCATCCTCACACTTTTCATTTACACCGTTGCTCTACAACTTAGAAGGAGAATTCTCCAAACACCAAAACCGTGTGGTTTATCCCCAAGCAACCGAGTAAAATGCGCCTTTGCACGGCATCATCCCATTTGTGTGCTGGAAAATTACTCTTGCCTTTTACATTATAAACTTCGAAACAAAACGCTCTGCTTGACTTGACTGCGTGTGACTCGCGCTGGTACCGTTACGATATCGAATCGTTTGGTGGGAGGGAGGGGAATTGGCAGGTTGGATTAGAGTTTATTATAGGTAATTTGGGTCTAAATGGAAATATCTACTTACTGTTAGACAGTCGGAAAGTGATGTTTATTATTATTATTATTATTTGACATTGCGAGTTTGTAGAATTGTGTTTCTGTTCTTCATGCTTTATGAAATTTTTGTTTATTGATTTTATTTCATAATTTGAAGAATAACATATATGAAGAAAATTGACATATTTATTAAATTAGAGGTAATTAATAATAACCATTAATATAACATTTGGATAACAAAAAATTAGCTCAATTATTCCAGTTTACTTGATTAGATATGGTATTCAGATATTTATATAGAAAAGTAGTTTTAGCATTTTGAAATATCAGCAGGAAATTATAAGCATAAAAATTTGTTTAAAATTTTTAATTAGTAATTTAATGAATTATTATGTTATCGCAGAAAAATGTATAAAATAAAAACAAAATTACTTACTAATGCAAGGTAGTTAGTCTAAAACAGTTTAATAAATCAAAGTTATATTTATGCGTGAAAGTTATATTTATAGTCTCATCAAAGAAAAGAAGTTAAAATAATGCAAAAGAAAAACAGTATAATTCTAGAGTTATTTTATAAATTATTAAAACTTAAATAGAAATCGGCTAAAAAATTTAAATTCCAAAAAATGTTTCTAATTTCTGAAAGTTATGTATATAAAATAATTCGTAAAATTTTGAATCACTAATTGTACCGTAGAAAAAATATAGTAATAAATATGTAATAATGTAATGATGTTTTCCTAGTAAATTAGTCTCTTTGTTGGAAATAGAGGTTCACAAATACTCTACATGAATGCTGATTGTACAACAAATATAGATATATCTTATATTAACGTTAAACTGGGTAAATATTGAGCAACTAAAATGAAGACTTTTCAAAATGCAAGAATTTTGGTCCTATCTTTATGAGAAAGAGAGATCTGAAGATTCTTATAGAGAATTTTGTATGACGTCACTCCTTGCCGAAGGAATTCATCCAGTGTTCTCACATGAGCATGAATTCCTCCGTCCCTTTTTCTGGACGTTTGGTAGCAGATGGAATTCTTAATTACTGTACCCTGAATGAGTCATGATTATCTATTTAGCAATGTGTTACCTGATCTTGTTTGTTAGTGATTATAAGTGCTATTAATTCCGTAAATCATGCCTGCTCTCTTGTTCTCCATGTTTACTGGAATGTTTGTCGAATGTGGCATCATTTTGTACTATGTTCCTTTGTACTTATCATTTTGTATCTGTGTTCTTTGATCCTACTTCCAAAGCGTGGTTTTTGTAATAAATGTCGAAAACTTTTATCTATTGCTTGGCGTATATCCATGCTATATATCTTTTTTTGAGAAAAATGAAATCATTTTAGAAAAATGTTTCTATTTTTATACGTATGTTTTTCAGTATTAATTAATATGATACTAGCGGTGACCATTATATATACATGACCATTATGTATGTATAATGGACGCATGACCATTGTACATACAGTTACAATGGTCATGCGGCTATTATAACTGTATATATCAAATTATGGCAAAATCCAAGATTTCACACATTTTTCCTCTTAAAAAGAGATGTGATTTCACAAAGTAAAATGGTGCAATGTATTTTATTTATTTTCTACAAAATAATACCTTTGCTAAAGTTTACGAAAATAAGTTTTCCCCTTTTAATGAAATTCTGCTTTTGTCTGCTATCCTAATTTTATTTCATCCATTTTTACTTAATACTAAATGATTTATAAAAAATATAATCCCGGTTTTCTTCAGCTTATTATTTTTAAAAAATTCGGTTTCAGTCAAGTCAATCAGTTTAGCTGAAAATAATTTAAAAAAAAATTAATTCGTAATAATTTTTTCAATTTGAAACTAAACATTCATGATAAAAGAAATAAAATTAAAAAAAATTGCTTAATTCACTTAAGGAATATATTACGTATAAAGCTATTTCGGATTGCTAGAATTATTAATCGATTATTTGTTTCTAATAACGGATTAATAATTCCAGCAAATACATCAACTTCTTTTAAAAGAATTTGAAAAAGACATCTCACATGAAATCAAAGTTAAAAACAAAATAGCGAATCCAAATTCAAATCACGTTGCTAATGACATTCCACGCTGTTGCCAAATGAAAAATGAAAAGTGACATTCAAAAATCATCTTCATCGCTTTCCTGCTTCACCAACCAACAGCACTCCTCGAAAAAGATGTTTCTTTCCTTTTAAAATACTTCTTCGTGCAAATACTTTTACATATATGAAAAAATAAAAAAATAATAATAAATAAAAACCTTAGCAGTTCTGGTAGCACAAGTTTTGAAGAAGACAGACGGGATGCCAGAAAATGAAACCAAGACAAAAGAAAGAAAAGAAAGAAAAAATGGCTGAGCAGTTTCTGGCGCGTTACTTAAGACGTTCTGAATGTCCAAAGCTGTTAAAGCGCTGAGATTTAGGTAAAGTACTTTTTTGACACATTCTGTGAGAGGTAGAGTGGATATTTTGGTCACGTATAGAAGCAATGCCGCGTGGCAGAGTCGCGTCTTCAAAGACAAAATGGAATATTAACTCTGACGCGGAATTCGAGTTATTTTCAAAAGAGTGGGAAAAGGCCTTCTCTGTCTTTAAATTTTAGAAGCCATATTTTTAAAAGAGATATTCGAGACGTGTTTGGTTAAGTTTTGGAAGAGAAATGACATTCATTTTTGATTTGGGAGGATATCGGGTGATAGGTTTTCATTTCATTCTTTTTATGCGTGTTACGGTTTTTTTCTCTCATGAATATATTAATAAAAAGTTATTTGAGGAATGGTGAAAGAATTTCATTAAAATAAGAAAATGAAATTATCCCAATAAATATGAACATTCCTGCAATAGGAAATAATTGGAGGAAATGATTTATTTCATCATAATTTATAACAGTTCATTATAATTTATAATATTTTCTATCATGTTATTTTTTTATGAGTGGTGCAATCAAACTTACATTAAAAATTTTATTAATTTATCAAATATAAAATTTGAGAATTTTATTATGAAATTATTTATCCGAGCTTCCGAGATATACTTACTGAGTTTTGTAATAAAATAATTTTCTAAATAATTCCATACAATTTTAAGCATATTGAAATAAGTTATGGAACGTAAAACAATTTTTGGTATTGGTTTTGAAGTAAACAAAAAATTGCCAATGGGTTAATAGGCCCGAAATGATATTTAAATGTTATTATGTTATTTATTAATGATATTTAAAGTTATTAAATTTCATTGTGCAGAATATTTTATTTCAAAGTCCCTTTCAAACATATATTATAAATTTTAACCTGAATTTTACTATATTACAGTGCTTTATACATATCTTTATGATAAAAGTTATACAATATTGTTTTAATTTATTTCCCATCTTAAATTTATTACTTTAAAAGAATGGGTTTAAATAGAATCGATACTTATTAAATTATTAAAGCATTTTTTGTAGGGATTTAGTTTTTGAAGCTGATTTCATTGGATAATTTTTGTGGTAAAATATCATTCCAATAAACGCAAACTGATATTTATCTGCACTTACAAAATATTCTCGAAAAATTTGATGCTGATATTATTTTATTGCGTACAGCAATATTAATAGTTAGTTTTTGAATAAATTAGAGATATTTCTCTTTTGTATAGTATCCAATTTAATGAGCTTTCTATATTCATCTATAATTGAGAAATTGATAAGTGATTAATTATACTTTCACTTCCTCTAATCTTGCATCGCTTCTATCGATTTTCAATAGACTGAAATCCAAAATTTATTGAATTCTGAAACTTCTAATAATATTGTATAAACCCTTTTGTTGCTTACTCGGATATTTATAAGCTTGGCTATATTATTTATATATCAATAAGAAGAATAGACTTAAATTGTGATTTTTTAAATAGGGTTTATTTATCATTTCCTGAAAAATTCATTAATACACTTTTAATTATAAAGTAATATATAATTATTTAAGGAAGATCTCTATAAGTATTTAGTGGAATCTTAGTTTCAGTAAGCACATGGTGAAAATAATTACATATGTAAATTCAAGCTTCCACAATATAAACAAAAGAAAAAAATCAGAAGTTTATTTAATCAAACTATCCATTGAAGTAATAGTTATATATATAAAACTTAAACAAGAAATAACTGCAATTTAAAATAATTTAGGGATTAAAATCTTTAAAGAATTTACCTGGGTAAAATTAAGCACGGAAAAAGTAGTAAATAGATTAAAAACTTGTTTGAACTTTAAAAGGAAAAATCAGAGAATTTTGAAATTCTCAGAATCCTTTGAAATAGAAGCCCACATAGACAAATGGTTCAAAATTTAATGCTAGATTTTTATACAACAATGCTCATTGACGGTTTATATGATATTGTTACGTGTGTGTATTTTTGCTTTCCCACGCTAGCAATGTCATAGTAAACAAGACAGATTTAATGTCATCTGTATTAAATAGTGCCTGGGTGTGACGTCAGTGATCCCAGAGCTCTGCAAACATTTGGTGACTTGGCGACGAATTTGGCGACAAAATGGATAATAACTGAAGCATCAAGAATTTCCTCATATCCGTCCATTAGGAGGCGAGATATGTCCAGAAGATTTTAGCCCTGCTTTCCGTTGCTATTTAAGGAGTCATCTGAAGCTGAATTGGGATTTTTGCATTTTTCTTTTTCCTGTCAGAGCCATGGAAGGGGACGGACGTTCAGAGTGCTCTCGCTCGAGCCGGGCCTCTAACGGTAGCCACTATGATATTAGTTTCAGCAATTGGAAACATCAACGTGATCAGAGAGATTATCTATCTCGACATGATGTAGAGATGATGCAAATGTCAAAAGAAGTACGGCAGCTATTTGAAAGTAGTCTTGATAGGTTGGAAATGGATGTAACAATCAATAAAACAATACACCTCATCTAATAACACCCAATACACCGGAAGTATTTCTGAAGACATGTTTAGTGATAATCCATGCCCTGACAGACCGATGGATCTTGAGATCTCTACTGATAATTCTTTAATGCGAAGAGAAAAAACTCAACTAACTCCTCATTACAAGATGGTGAAAACTCAAGAATCAAAAGACAAAACATTAATGACGGTTTTGCAGTTGCATCCCCGAGAAAAGCACAGAAAGTAGGAGATGCTAAGGAAGATATTCTCACCAATAACAGATATGACGCTCTACAACAAGGTATAACACAAGTTAGAAACAAAGTCTCAGCTATAAATCTCAACTTATGAGATCACTACAGCCTAGCCTTTTAATAAATCTTTTCATTCTGAACACTCTAATGGAATAGTTAACTTCTCCCACTCCTAGGAAACTGCACGCTGATTCACTATACTGGAACAACTACATATCCAGCTCCCGTGAACCCCACTACCCCAAGAAACCTTTCTACCCCTTCAAGTATCGTTTCGTTTCCATCAAGTATCGTTTCTAAAGAATGCAGAAAAAACAATATTGCATGTTCAAAGAGAAAAAACAATTGTCGTTATAAAAAGAATTTTATTCGACATCTGATATTAGTTAGTGAATCTTAAAATGAGAAAAAGTTATAACTTTTCTAGAAAAATTTGAAAAAGTTAAAACAAGAATATCAGTTTTAACTTTTTAGTTTTTATTTAATATCAGTTAGCATTGTAGTAATTTCGTTGGATTTTAAAAATGTTTAAATGTCATTATTACAACGTTTCCTTCCCTTATTTAAAAAAAAGAATGAGCAATCTTCCATTTTTTCATAAATTTTTAAATAAATGTTTTCCTGGCGCTTTCAAAGACTACTTCTTTCATTGGAAGAATTTTATTTGTTGTTCTCTGATTTCACAAGCAATCAAAACAAGAAAATAAGAATCATGAATATTTTTGTATGATTTAAATTCTTACATTATCATTTTTACAGAATTTCATCGTCTCTTTAAGTACGCCTTCATTATCAGATATTTGACTTATTTGATATTTGATTCTTATTGCCTGGGGATATTATTGTTACGAAGAAAAATGGCAACAAATTTTTTGTACTTTGTTTTCATTTTTTTATTTTTATTATGATTTTGATTTTGCTAGAAATATTGTGAGAACTTCGATAAGATTTAATATCTACATCTAGCAAGGCTGAAACAGATCAATTTTTTTTGTATAACAGATAAATTCCATGCGATAAATTGCTAATCTACTACAATAATTCTTTTTATTACAAATAAATAACCAATATAAATGGTCTCCCCAAAACTTTCTCATATAATCTCCTCTAAAATTCTTCTTCCCCAACATAGCAATAAATTGTGGACTTATAGTAAAGCAACTAATGCCTTGCCCGTCATTGGGGGATAATAACCACGAAATGTTGATTTTTGGTGTTTCAACTGAATCTAATATCCACCGAATATGTATTTTAAGCGCCTTTTTTATGCCCAATTAGCAAAGAAATTTTACGTAGAATTGCAGTCGTTGTTACAAGATGACATATTGAAGTTCATTGATTTAAGTCATTGTTGTTTTGCACATTTGGACGTTCAAACCAAAAGACTGTGATTCGGCTGACTAGTTTGAAAGTTTTGAATCTATAATATAGGTGATAAATTTATGTACTAAATTTTTATCTATACAAGAGTTTCGTAGTTATAGATTTCACTTCTATTCGAATAAATACGCTAATAGACTGCCACTGAATGCATTTTGTTCAGATTTGATTTAAATAAAAAACTTGGTTCTTCATACATTAAATTTCATGCTTCTATTTCTATAGAGTTTTGAGTTATAATCTTCAGAGACAGATAAATTTCATGTCAGAAATTAAATTTTCGAACTCAGGAAAATATAAAATATGGAGATTCATCAAAACATCGAATTACATTTTTTTGACGATGATAATATTTTTTTGATATTCCACATGCGAGAAAGAAAAAAGATCCCAAACACACACTATTTTTAGCCCAATGATTGCAAACAAAATCTCATGAGGTCATTATATCTCGAGGGGTTTACTAAAAAAATCCAACAAACAAGCGTCATACGACACTTGAAATAGCTCATTCTACAGACTCCACTGCGTGCGAAAAAGCATATTTGCGTGACGTCACAGCCAAATCGTGCAAAGATTATGTTTAGGCATTTCTCAGCCAAAAGCCAAACTCATTTTGGGCGTCATTCGGACCGTTCGTGATGTATTCTGCACGCAGTTCCCAAGCGATATGTAAGCCACACAACACACGCCATTATTTTTCGAATGCTGTCGCCTCCCCCGCTCCCTCTTGCTCGATGGATGGAACGACTTTTTTTTTCTCTTTTCCCGGTCCGTTATTCAACCATCACAACCTTTCTGAAGCACATTTAAATTTACAATGGTGGAGGATGTGGCAGCTGAGGTAAGAAATTGCGGACATCGACTTCCCATTCATAAATGCAGTACTAAAATGAAATTTGGAATTGAGAAAAAAACATATCGTTTGGTCTGACGTGCATTTAATAGACATAAAAATTGTTTACATTCAATAATGCACGTGTAGTTTACTAAATATTTTTTTGTCAATCTTTGAGTGAGGTTAATTGTGCTACTGCACTGAAACTAATATGAATATGGTTTAGAAGAATTCGTTCATCTATCTTTTTAGAAATTGATCAAATTGATAATCTTTTATGAATTTTAACTTTCTGTATAACCAATTACTTTGAATCATTTTTCATCATCTTTCTGAAATGTTGCTTTAATGCAGAATAATCACACTTTTAGATATGAAACCTTCATTCTGTAATCTAAATCATATTTTGCATATGAAATATGAAGAAAATATTTAAGTGAATAAGAATGGGAATATTCCGAAAAATATTTTATAAATTAAAAATTTAAAAAAAAAACCAAGAAAAAGAATATTATTGAGAATATTTTGCATATGAAATATTCAGAAAATATTTAAATAAACAAAAATAAGAACATTCTGAAGAATGTCATCTTAAGGATGAAATATTAAGAAAATATTCAAATAAATAAGAATATTCTAGTGAATATTTTATGCATGAAATTTTAGGGAATATTCAAATATAAGAGCAATATTTGATCTGAACAAGAGATATTAAAAAACTTGTAAGGTAATCCATTCGGGTAATGTTTGAAACAATTTAAAGCGACTTAGCGTATTTTTATTGTTATGATTTATTGAAGCTAAACTATGATTTTTTTGTATTCTACACGCAATTTTATATCAGAAAAGGACAATTATTTTCAATTCTTGTCCTTAAAGAATGTATTCAATTGATACTCTGAGCAAAAGAAGAAAATTTAAATGAGATTTATGTCAATGAAGAATGAATATTATTGACTTTAAGTATTTAAAAATTGTTTTAAAACCTATTCAAATTTTTTGCACCAAAGTATTAAGTAAATAATTTTGAAATTATTTACTTGATGCTTCTGTAAAAGTAAAAGAGCTTTAATACTTAAAAAAGTAATACGAAAATTAATAGTATAAAGTTGTATTTTTTTTTTGTAAAAGTAAAAGAGTATTTCCATTTCAGAGATTAGAAAATAAAACAGATTTACCATCGAAAAATAATTATAACATATCTCCGCAATAAGTTTTTGTGTATATGTCACAGCAAAAAATCGAATTTATTTATAGATTTCTTCATTATTAAAACATTTTCTTTAAAATTTTTTCGAAGTTTGAATGTAATAAATGGCACCAGTTTTTATTCTAATAGTTAATGCAAAAAATGTCAAGATTTGTATGTGCTATACAGTTAAGAATTCTAAAAACCACTACTATTGCCAAGTAAGCAACAGTCGTAAAAAAATGAGACCCTCACACCCGATACGAAAATCAATGCCACTTTCGGAAGATGTTCCATTTCGCTTGGCCTTATTCCTATTTCAGGTGCTAACATTGAGACACTTTGGATATCTCATATGCAATAAAGCCATCCCTTGACACGATGATGCATCTCTACGTGCATGGGCCAAACAATCGTAAAAATAGTAGGCACATAAAAATATCGAGGTGGGGGAAAAAATAAGAAACTTTCTTTTTTTCGTTCGATACTAGAACTTGTTCTTTCCGATGGAGTGTCATATTTGGAAGATTACTGTACTGTCCCTATGGGCGTACGATAAACCAGGAGCACGACCATGAGAATTGGAATCGTTTGGTATAGCAATTGCAAGGGGATGGATCGAACATCTGTCAGGGGCTGGCGATAAACTGGACGGATTATGACCGAGGAATAAAAACTATAGTTGTGCATTCCCTAAGCATAAAATTTTTCTCTTCTGATAGTATTGGGGAGTTGGTGTTAATACAGAGACATGGAACGAATATCTGTGATAAAAGCAATCGCTGTATTTCAGACAGAATCAAAACTTCTTCTAATGTGAGTCGAAAAGGAAGTGGCCATACTTTTTTCTATTTGTGAAAGAGAATTTTACTTTTATTAGATTTACATGATTTAATTTGTTTTATTAAAATTAAGCTCTTTAGCTTTAATGATGATTAACATGATTTGATTTTAAGATAATGAAAAATTCTTTTTACTTAGAGCAGACTGACTGTTTAAACAGACGCAGTTATACTATAAAATAAATATTATCATGGTATAACTGTAACTGCAAAGTCTTTTGCTGCTTATCAGTTAAGAAGATTAACCATTGCATTCTATATATGTTGTTATGCAGCAGACTGGAATTGTTTTCTTTTTGCATAATAATTCACATGCAATGAGGTAATATTCTAAATACTGAAACCGAAATTATTAAGATCATAGCTGAGCCTAGATTTTATCCCTACTAATTTTTAAATAAATCTTAGTAGTTTTTTTGTTTTTATTTATATTTTCGTGTATTTCTTTTGTTGTTTGGGTATTTTTAAAGATAACAATTAAGAATGATGACATAAGATTTAAAAGTAGATTTAACACAATATAAACAAACCTATTAGATTTAGTATTTTAATTAAAAAAACTAAAACAATGAAAACAAGGTTAATATTTTAATTAAAATTACGTCCTTTTTTGAAGAAATTCTGATTTTCATGGAGGGAAATCTGACATACGATAAGGAAATAAGGACAACAGTTGAGCCGAATTCATTCTTTTCAAACTTCCACTCCACACTAGTAAGAGAACTTTCTATATCAAATTTGATATCAATCTAAACCACGTTTCCGATAAATTTATATTGGAACATGAAAATCTTAAGGTTCAAAGCTCAGAGTTTACTATGCATTTAGAACTGTCCTCATAAAAAATAAATGTTTTAACATTGAATAAAACTCATAAAAAATATTTTTATGATAAATTCTATATTCGATATTCTGTATTTGAATTCTATATTGGTGATATTTAAAATTGTTTCGGGATTGAACTTATAAATACAGACTACATTTTTATTTAATATTAGATTGTTTTATACAATTCCAAAAAATCTCACATTTATTTCGGTCTCTAGCAAAGATTTTAACACATAAAAAATCCATTTAAATTATGAAAAATCGAGACACAGTGATTAGAACATTTCTTTCTAGCCTTTAGAATCTTCCATAATTAGAACCTTTCGTACTGATATATTGATATTTCTCTTACTTACTTTGCTAGTGTTGACACCATAGGTTAAAATTACGTGTGTAACCTCAAAATTCTAATCCAAAACTAATATTATTATAGATACACTAAATTTTGTTATTTTTAGGATGGAAATTTTTTCTTGGGCTTACTCAAAATAATGATTAGTTTTTTTGACATACATCTCTACTAATAATCATGAATTTGTGTGTTATCTATATTTTAAAAATTTAACCTAGAGTTACCAAATATTCGGCTTAGGGACACTAAGTATTTTGGAGGGTGGAAATGTGTACCTAAAAGTTATTTTTTAAATATTAAAGATAATTTTAACTAAAAATTAAGTACAATTTTGGCTTGCTTCCTTTTGGCATGGAATACAGAATATTACGATATATCTATAATTAAATAATTATCAGATTTTAAATAATCACGAATTAGTAGTGAAGTTAACTTCAACTGAAATGCCATTAAATAAACCACTTTTATCAAAAATATGACAATAAAAAGAAATTTTACAGGTGAAAAAGACGATATTTTATTATTGTTATTTAAATCTAATTACAGTAAAACAATGAAGAACTGGCTGCAATGTAAAGAATCACAGGTGAGTCATCCAATGGTATTTATCCAAAGTAAAATTTTGATATTATAATGTCTGGAAAAATTACACGTGATTTTAAATGCATAGAGGGGTTGTAATTAAAGTTCCACTTTGAAAGGAAAATTATTGAATCAAATGGTAATAATTTAAAGGAGATCATGAATTTTTTTTTCTGCCAAATAAATATTCAAAAACTCATTATTAGGAATAAAATGGCCCTGTATGCAATTTTTTTAAAATCAAAATAAGACATGAAGACATCGGTTTGTGTTTAATTGTTTCTGAAATATGTCAGAAAGCATGTTCAATGAGGCCTCCACCATTTTTTGAAAGCAAGCTAAATAGAATGATTGAATTATCAATACTATCTTTTAGCATATCAGTTGGAATGTTGCGCACTTTCGGTGCATCGCTTTGATCAGTTTCGCAAAATTGTTTAGATTGTCAACATAAATAGTGCTGTTGAGATAATACATTGAAAATATTTTGTAATACATTCCATTAATGATTGAAAACATTTTAAACCGATGTTTTTATATTCTATTTTGTTTAACCAATATTGCATACAGAGAAATTTTACACCCAGTGGTGAGTTTATGAATTTTTTTGACAAAAAAAATCTCGGCCAAATTTGATAGCATTTTGTCCAGTAGTTTTCCTTTTAGGACCAAAGTGGGATTTTAATCATACAAAGTGGGACCCTGTACATTTCTGTATATTCAAAGTAAATATAATAAATTAATAAATAAAAAACAACTATGGGCAATTTGTATATGGGGATAAGAGGCAAACAACAACTAGGGGCAATATGGGCAAATGCCGCAATTTCTTATTTCAGCCTTATGGGTAAATAAAATTTGAAAAATGGTATAAAAAAATTTGTGCAATAGCTTTTTTGTTTTACTTACATTTTCAGCGGACGTGTACATTTTTGAATGCACACTATAAAGAGGCCACATTTAAAGTATCTGAAGAAATTATATTAGAAATAAGAAATTGCTAACAAAAAATGTTAAAAGTCCTTTTTAAGTTTAAAAAAAATGTCTTTGATTATATTAAAAGGCTTAAAATAAATTTCATTTTCTAATATTTATTAAAAACTAATAACTGTTCGTATAATTATAAAGCTTCTTTCTAACAGGATGAATATAAACCTAATAGAACTTTTCTTTACAAAATGTTTTTTTACCTTTGTAATTGATCTTCAGTATAGTGATTGATACATTTGCAATATTGTTTACACTATTACTAGGATTTCATCCATACTTTCACTTCTGATTATTATATAGTTATTATATTTCTCTGTGGATTATGCCATAAGTGTTTGTTTTATTTATTTTTCATGTATAATAAAGTATAAGTTGACAAAGAGAACCACAACATGCCGCATAAAAACCTACTTGAAATTTTTTTTATACAAAGATGTTCTGCCATTGTAATTGATCTCACGTGTAACTGTTGGTACAGTTGACATATTATTTATGCAATTACTAGGATTTCATCCGTACTGTCTCTGATAATTATCAGATAGTTATATTTCTGTATGGATTATGCCATAAATTTTTTTATTTATGTATTTATTAATTATATATAAGTTGTCAGAGCGAATCATAGCCTTTTCTAAGAATTATTGCTACGCATTGCTCAACTCGCAAAATCTCACTTATACTTTTCTTCTAATTAACTTCAAATGGTGATATCACTCTATTGAATCTCTATATGTGCGGAGGTTTTATTTATTTCTTAAGCATCTCTGCTGTCAACGAAATCTCCGGTTCTTGATTAATTATTATAACTATTGTCTTAAAACGGAAGCAAGCAATTTAAGATTTAATCCACACTTAACCGAAAGCTGTTATTATCCTCATTTAAAAGTTATCCTCATAATTGCTCAAAGTGAATTCTTATCAGTCTATTAATATGCCTATATATTAATATAAAATTGTTTTTCGCTGCGAAGTTTCCTTATAATAATAATTTCTTTCAAAAATATAGGAAAAAATGCCACAAAATATTTAAAATTTATGATAAACCGTTATTGGTTGACATACTTTGTGTTAGTAAAATTCTATTATGCATAGCTTCTTTATTATGGACAAAATTAATTATTTCAAGAAAGTAAATATACTTTATTTCTATATAATAATTTTCTATTTATTTATGATAAAAACTGCAATTTTAATTCTTAGTTTTCAAAAACAGATGTTTTAAATTATAATGCAATCAAAAACTTTCATATGAACTTTATAATAAATCATTTTACTTCCTAAATCAATTTTAAATTTTAAGGTGCTGTAAAAGGAAATAAACGCTTATAGCGGAATTACATCAACAAAGATAAATTTTAATTAACGACCAACGGAAATTTTACAAGAACAGTGGAAAAGTTCCGGATTTTTCTCATGCATCATACTTAAAACAAAATTCATAGTCCACAGAAAAAAATATTTTGAATAAAAGTTTTTAAAATATTACTCGTGTTATCTAGAAAAGAATCTAGAAATTTCTTACTAGTTTTATGTCTGTTAGAATTTTTATCAGCATGATTAGTTTTACTAAACAAGCCATTGAGGAAAGCGAAAGAGATTGAAAAATAGTTGAAAACGAAATTTTTCGGGGTAACATTATCACTTTATCCTTTAAATATCGTCTGGTATTATTCTATTATATAATGTATGAGGAAGTTAAAATTCAATCAATTTTCTTTAAAGAGAAAACATTATTATTTTTATTTCTTAAAGATATAATCTTTCAGAAAAATGAACTTAACATTATAACATAATAGATTTTTAAAATAATTCTTGAATTACTATATCTCTGCATGCAATGATATATTAAAATATTGACCAATCTTATTGTACCTACATTTTTTTGTTCTATTACTAAAACATTATGAAACTTTATACACATATATTTAGTTTTTAGATGAATTCATAAGATAATATAAAGACCTAAGTATTTCATATATTAAACTGTCTAGCTATATAAAATATATAAAAGAAAATGTTACATATATTTAATTTAAAGCTGTATAATAATTATGATTTTCACTTTTACAGTTTTTGCTTATATTAAAAGTATTTTTGGATAATTTTTAAATCATCAAAATAAAATATACCGATTCTTAAAGCAAAAAGATTATATTTCAAACCATTTCCTGATTATGATGTTTGCTGCAATAAGATTTTACACACATTGGTATTAAACAAATTCAAACTTTTCTGCAGTGTATAGATGATATTTCAAAGTAATATCGGTAAAATAAACGGGCATATCAAGTATATCAAAATAAACAAAAATAGCAATGCAATTTCAAAAGGATTTCATGGAAGATAAGACTATAATCTCATGCAGCTACAATACTTAAAAAATGTTTACATTTCATTTTCACTGAAATAAAGAACGAAAATAAAAAATGACAAAACTCTCAAATTTGTTGCAAAAAATAACGCTTCATGTTTCATTGGCTAATAAATATTCTTGAAATTTTAAGATCTATCTCTCATATATATCTAGTTGTTTGTGTTATCTTTAGGCAATAAAATAATTCCCAATATAAGTCATTCTCACAAATACATTGAGAATTCTTTTCCCTCAACTCTTATCTTTATTAATCAAATGCAAAATTATTTTTTCACATTAGATTTTAGGCATAGTAAATGTTCGTTTAAAATTTTTGGATGAGAAAATTTTCAACCAGTTTTTAAATTTATAATAACCGATACCGATTTACAAGATTTATACATACATAGTTTTACTATTATAAATTGGATATTTTTTAAATATAAATAATATATTGATAGGTTATCTAAAAATTCAGCCATTCAGCCATACGTTATATTTTAAATATCAATGGGTTGGATTTTGTCGTCATCTTATTTGACGGAAATACTGTTTATTTTTATTAATGAAATCTTTTATGTATGATTTATTGCTCGTGATTCTCGCAACAAAGATGGGGATTGCTAAATAATGTCAACTCTCAAGGTATCATATTGTCATTGATAACATAAATGACTAGATGACCGATTTTAAGCTATACATTGTCTTCTGGATAGAGTAATTTCACTTTCTGATTTCTTGCATTAGCTTCTTGAATAAGCAGTAGAATATTTTTCTATAATTTTCAAGAATGAAAGAAAATTAGGTTATTAAATGTTTGATGAAATAAGAAAAACGATGTTAATTTCCTGAATTTCCTACTTAAAATGATTTTAGAAATATTTTTTTAAAAATGCTTTAATTTTAAAAAGTGCAGGACAATTGAATTTGTATAGTTAATAGCTTAAAAAAATTTGTTCAGCTGTATAAAATAAAATATTCTCTCTAATATTTTTGAAATTTAATCTGGAAGAATACCAACATTTTTCTTTATATGGAATAAATAAAAACTGCCAAAACTTCGAAGTGCACATTCATACCTTCTAATATATATTTGTTTCAAATTTGGAAACCAAATCTAATGATATATCCTGCTGATCGCCGACACATATACACAAATACTTCTTTATATCAAAGTAAAAAAAGATTCCATTACTTGAATGCCGAAGCTTTTTTTAATGTTTTTGAGCGAATGTATTTTATCTCCTTTAAAAAAGCACGCTTTTCCAATTCCTACATGATTTTTTTATATATTCGTACACTGGATACATGTGTTTACTAATCGAATAATTTGTAGTACAATGACTGTGAAGACTTATTGTTTGAGACTTTGGGCAATGGGGACTGCTTGCTCGATATATGATTCCTTTCCGTTTTAGAATTCCTCTCTATTCCTCAGTATTGTATTTCAGAGTATAATTTTGTCTCATCAAACTCCTGAATCCTTAAATTTCTAACTGCTTTGAAGTAATTTCAAACTGACATGTTAGTTAATAGATCAACTAGAGTATATTATTTAACACTTTCAACGATAACTACAAGATATCTCGTCCTTCAGATATTTCCAGTTACAGGTTTCTATGGAATAGAATTTATCTCTTATGCCAGTTAAAACATGCTAATATTTCTTATACATAACTGAAAAATATTTTAACTTTTTTATTATAAGTTTTAGCCAACTGAAACCTGTAATTGGAAGTATCTGAAAGACGAGATATCTCATCAGTAGTGTTAAAAGTCTTAATGTTTTTTTTTTCTCCCAAGAAAACCTTAAGAACAGGCCCTCATAGCTAAGTTCCGAACGAATTTTTGCAGTTTAATATCACCAACATGTCTAACTCTCTACTGTATTGTTTTTGAATTTAAACAATAAATATAAGTAATTTTTTTCTACTGTTGCCTGCATCATATATGACATATCACAACAAATCACTTTTCAATCACTATCTCCTTTATATCCAAAGAAATCCCATTATTTTTTTCACAACTACTTTCTCTCTTCTCATCAATAATAAGGGACAAAAAAAACCCCCACTTCCTTTAGTTTAGAGATATCATTCGCCTCCCCACCCTCTCCCGGGGTGCAGTTGATCATTCGCAACTAAGTGGCAGTCACATCACACACTTCTAGCAGAATCTTCCACGGAGCGATTTGTCACCAGAAGTGAGAAATCGAAATTTTTCTCCTTCTTTGCGCCTTCCTGGTTGAAATTTCGGGCTATCGCATTTCTTTGAATATCAGACCGGGCCATCAACTGGCAGAGCATTTGTGTCTGTTGGAAGGCAACGAGGTGCTATCGTCTTGGATTTATGGGGTTGCAAATTGCACGGTGCGGCTGTACTTTGCTCGCTAGGGTTGTTTCAGCCTCAACCTCATTGTTCTTGGGTTTCATCTCTCCAGCAGATAGACCCTGGAGGGACCTCAAATGGACCATGGAGGTCTTTTGTTTCAAAGAATGCTTGATCGTCTGCGTTAGAGGGATATTTCTAATTTTGCGAAATGCCTGATATCGTTGGAAGTTGATTTCGATGAATAACCAGCAATGCATCTTTCGAATTGATTTTTATCTTTTCTCTGATTGTTATGCAGAAAGATGTATTTTGTTGTTGAATTGAAAATTTACTGTTACGGTAGTTTTGTTAGATTTATGTGGGATGAAAATAGATTATTAAATTTCAATCTGTTAATATTACCAGTAATTAGAGGATTTAATATTAGCTATGATATTGGTATAAGTAATTAAACTGGGTATGAGCACTGATAGCATTACAGGAAAATAGAAGATTGAATACCAGTTTAGATGTTAATATAAGCCATTAAAATGGGCATGAGCTTTGGTAATATTTACAGAAAATAGAAAATTTAAAATTATTTATGACATTGATGTAAATCATTAAAATGGGTACGATCACTGATATTATTAACGGAACATAGAAGATTTCCTACTAGTTATAACATCGGTATATTTCAATAAAATGGACATGAGTGTTGATGGTTCTTTTTCAAAACAATTTTGTTTCCCTGGTTATTATTGTTTCGGATGTTTTCTTATCATAGTATTTAATTCAAACATAATGTTATGTTATAGTTTGATGATATTATTGGAATAAATGATATAGAAGACAGAGCAGTTTTAAAGACGATGTAAGTAATTCAAATGGCATCAATAATAATTTATGATTTTTTATAAAAAGTTTTTGCTTTTTTGGATTATTATTGTTGCCGCCATTTTGTTACTTTTATGTTAAATTATAAATTATTTGATAAACCTAGATTTAATTACTTTGATAATAATCTGCATAAGAGCCGGAATGAAGTTCTTTATAACATATTGCTGTAGAATAAGTTTTTCAAATTGCTTTTTAATGATTCTCACGTAAAATTATTACTGTTGCTATTTTATTGCTATTAAATCACATATTGTTTCTTTAAAAAATAGAATAGCAAAAAAATATCATTAAAACATTCAAAAATGTAATAGAAATAGAAAAATAGACACATATAAAACTGAATTCAGTGAAATAATTTTATTATAACTAATTGATAAAATTGAAATAATTGAACTAATTTTGAAAAACATTCATGATGTGATTCATGAAATTCATGTGATTCATGATTCAGCGTTAATGAAATATAGTATAAATATTGAGAATATAAACCATCTTACTCTGAAGATAAAGAATATTTTAATTAATATCAACTTTTTTCATTAGATTCTTCTAATAACTATAATTAAAATAAATTTCCTTTCTTCTAAAATAATACAATAGTTACAACAAAATGGAAAAAAATATTTAAAATTTTGCTTTCCTTTCGAAATATAATTTAAACAGAAATGAACATAATTTTTATTATAATTAGGCTAAAAGAAAACAAATCATTACAATATGCTATATATTTTATGGAAGAATAAGGATCAAATGAAAATAAATTTTATTTCTGTTTGTATATGCTTTGTATATAATTGAAGTCATTATTGTTTGATTTGTTTACCAATGATGAATTACCAAGCAATAACAATAAAGGCAACACAAAAAGATATATTTCGTTACTTAAGAAAATATATTTTTCTCTTTCCCATTAAATTTTTGAAAGCAACGGAAAGCATTCCTCTTTCCATCTAGACGAGGCCATAATCAGCATTTAGTCTCCAAACTGGTTGTTTGCTTTTTACGTTCCTTCTCCTAATGCTTCTAATAGGCCATACTTTTCTTCTAAAACATCAGAGCCCCCATTCCGTTTCCAGGAAATTCTCATTCCACTCATAACCATAGAGTTTCCATCAAAAGTGTACTTAAGGCCCCCCTCCGACTGTTGTCGGTATTTCTAACTGCATCCCATTGACAGATGCCCGCAGTGGCGTGCATTATACGTCAAGTTTGTTGTAAGCATACACCACGAGTTGCAACCAGCTGGAACGCTGCCCGACCAAAGGGCCACTCCAGAGCTGATTTAAACCGACATCTGTTGAACCGTGAAAGAAACCAGCCTTGGGAAAGAAGCAAACTCGCGAATTGGCCGCTAGCCAATATAAATGCACATATAGAGAGAGTCAGTCCCTTCCATACGTGTACGACATCCAGAACCAGCAAACAAATTTACCGACGAGGAATAAGAGCACGCCATTAATAGAACCTCATCCATCTTCCAGCTCTAGAAAATCGGAATTAAAATCAAGATTAGCAATTCAAATGTGATCAGTGGGAAGTGCTCTGTTGAAAGGATAGCTTCGTCCCCCCTGTTGCCACCATCTCCTTTCTTAACCTTCTTCGAATTTTCTACTCCTGCCTCAAAATGTTCGAAAGAACAAACTTATTTTTATTTGATATATATTTCGAGCGGCATTTTGCTGCAATCTCTACGAAGGTGATTGTAAGTTTTTTTTTATCTCCCTCCTTGTTCACTCGCTATATTCTTTTTTTTTATTGTTGTTGAGTCTCTTCTTTTTTTTCTTCTTCATTTTTGTCTTTCCTCACAGTTCTTTTCATTTGTCGACTGTTCTTTTTTTCTTCATTTTTCCTTCTTCTTTAGTGGAGGACTTTTTGTTGTTGTTCCTGACCGTTTTATTGTGCTTTGCGCTGAAATTTCCCTCCGGAACTTTTAGTAATATCTTATTGATTGCACTTTGTTGCCATTGCTGGGTAAATAAAAAAAGGAAAAAAAAAGAGAACAGTTTCGTTTGCCGATTTGGCGTATAAAACAATAGCAATCGCCTAGGGAATGTTTTCTTCACTTTTTTCGAAATTTAATTGCCAATATAGATTGGTACCTTGTTAGAGAAGTATGCAACAAAATATCAAAACAATGGGGAAAAACAATGCATATTAAAAGATTCGTACAACTTTTTCTCTAAATAACTTGTTATTTATTTATATTTTTTGTTATGTCAATGAAATTTGTTTTCCACGTTTTTGTTCTTTTTTATACAATACTTTACATTATACTTAATAATACAATTTATTTATGTAAAATGATTCTCATTAATGTTTCTAAATTCATATAATTTAGATACAATACTATTTACGATATAAAATTCTAATTACTTTCTTTAAATAGTTAGAAAATAGAATTGTTGAATGATGAAATCAATTTTGAGAAATCTATTTTTAATTGATCATCAAAAACGGTACTTAACAAATAACATTAAAAAAATTAATTCAATTAGATCAACAAAGAATTTTTTTTATTTTAGTTACTTTTTATTAAATAATTATCAAAAAAAATATTAAGTATAAAAAATTAAGGATTTTTACAAGTATTGAATTCGCATTCTCCACCTTCAAGGGAAAAATACTGAAATCATAGTATTTTACCAATTGAGCTACTGCCTGCTGATTTTGATTTTCATTAAAAACTGTTAAAATTCTATTTAAAGTATTAAAAATTAATTAAATTGAGTGAACGAATCAATATTAGAAAAGAAAAACTGTGCTAACATCAAGTGCTGTCCACTACTAGTTAAAAAAATTGCATTGGAAATTGAGTGGATGAATGAGAAGTATTTTATTAACTATTGAAAATTTGAACAAGATACATAAACAAATATTGGGAGAGTGTGAAATCTAATAGTAGGATTTGAAATATATTATTT
>JAPMOQ010006317.1:86614-116676 GCA_026543055.1 Argiope trifasciata | reverse complement strand
TATATATATATATATATAATTAAAATCCAAAATCTAAATAATTCGAAACAGAATTTGTTAAATTCACATTAAAATCCTCCACACCTGAAATCGGAATTCGAACTGGGATTTTCATCTAAAAGTGAATTATTTCCAAGCATTCAAAGCTTGCAACTTATGTCGTATACTTTTCTTCCAACTGTGTTTCTTTCTAAGTAAACGATTTTAATAAGACGTAAAATTAAAGTTTCGAACACAGAATTCTTCTCCCTTTGATACTTAAAGTTTGCAAGAAAAACATCCTTCGCAAAATTCTCGGGGAAGAATAATTATTTCGTGTTCTACACTTATTAAAATCTACGGTATAAATATGGCTGTTACCAGAAATTTTGTTTATACTTGAACGAAAAATGGTGAGGGGAAAATGTTTTGCTTTAATTAATTGTTTCATAACTTGGATGGTTAGGATTCCTCAAGTAGCAGTTTTCAGCTCGCTGCAAAACATTAATTTTTTGTTGTTGCTTTAACACTGTATAGAAATACTTTATAATAAACTTTGCAAAGTATTTCTTAATTGCAATAGCTGATCTCAGCAAAATATTCTTGTTATTTATTTTTGTTAGAGAAATATACTAATAATTTTACTTTCTGAAATTTAATTAACGTTTATTGCTTTTAATGAGGGAATCGATACGAAGGTTAGAACTTAATTGCCTAAAGAGAGTCTAGACTGAAAAAAATAAAAATGTATTAAAATATATTCCTACATTGTATTTACCATACAATGATTACAATTGCAGAAAGCATTAATTTGTTCATACAATTACAGCCTCTATTTATATATTGGATATGGATGAAAGGTATAGAATTATTAACTTTTTGAAAACTTTATTCCATATTAGGTAAAATAAAAATAATTAATGTCAATTCTTACTTATTTTTTCTTAATTACTTTTTATTAAATAATTACAAATAATATAAATATGTGTATACATATGACAGAGTCACAATTTTAAGAGGCAAAAGAAATTTATTTCCACGCTTGACCACTGTTGGTATTTATTCCTAAAATTATATCCCGCCAAACGTCTTTTTCTCCCATATAAAATTAAATTAATTAATTTATAAAACATTATTCATTTTTACAAGAATTGAACTCGCTTTCGTTACCTTCACGTGAAAAATACTTAAATTCTTTCATTTTACCGATTGAGGTAATGAAACTTCAATTTTCTTTACAAACTACTAAAACTTTATTTAAAGTGTTAAAAGTTAATTAAATTAAAGAATTTATGTTTAATATTTGTATTAACATCTAATGTCATTCACTTCAAGTTCAAAAAACGTATTTGAAAGTGAGTGGATGAATAAAAAGAATTTTATTAATAATCGAAATTTTGAACAATATATATATATATATATATATATATATATAGGGAGAGAGTGAACTAAAAGTAGGATTTTTTAGAAAATGTTACTGCTAGGAGCACGATAGAAACGTTATGATTTGCAATTAAGAAAGGAAAAATATCACTTTACATTCAAGCAAAAGAAAAATAAACCAAATAAGCACTAAAAGAATTGTTATTTAATAGTATTTATGGTATTTTATTTAAATATAATTAACCAAAAGGGACTAATTAACTACATAATGTTAAAGTTTTAATCATTTTAGAAAAAAAGCTTTTCGATGATAATCCTTCTATAACCGAAGAATTAAAGAAAAGTTATTTGAAAATTGTTAATGGAACAACATTTTAATTTAAAGACAAAAGAATTATAAAACTTTTCCAAGTCCCCAAGCATTTCTCAAAGAAATTTTCTCTTGAGAATTCTGACATATTTTAGTTTACTTTTTTTGAGAATATTTAAAATTCTGTTGACGGCATAAACCTTTTATTCGAGCTTATATTAGTTCTGAATGTCTGAATCGTAGACAAAAATTCTGTTTTGCATCACAACTGTCATTAGTAATAAAAAGTTTAGGACTGAGTCTGTCTAGTAACGATGTCATTTTCCATTAAGCGATGTGTATTTTAATACTGCATGTGCCATTTGTACTGAATTTAATTAATTTAGTGTCTTTGGCAATAACTGCGATGTTGGGATGGAACGTTTTATTTATAATTAACAGTTTACAAACCTTTTCTAAATTTTATAGATATATATTTTAATTACTTGGAAAGATTTAGCCCTCACAACTGTTGCAATGCACAACAATTATTTTTAGTTGTGTATTTTTTTTAGTTCATACCAGTTTGCATTTTCATTTATTTTGATTGTAAATGTTTTATTTTCGTGTAAATTTTTTTCTGTACTGTTCTATTGGCTTTGTGAAAGAAATTATTACTATCCGTTGATTAGAAATTTCGGAAGCTGAAAAAATTTCTTGTGAATTTCGTGAACTCAGATAATCGAAATTTTTCCGATTTCCTTTTAACAAAAATGAATTGAAATTTTGGAATAGAAATTAATGACAATAAGATAAGGCTGTGAAAATTAACTTTAATTATTATACTTTTTGGGTATACATAAATATGTTATCATTAACCAATCACTAGATATCCATATTATGAATAATATATTTAGATTTATTATAAATTATAAACAATTATTGTTTAAACTTTAGCCTTTATTTTCAAGACATTTTTTATACAAACTTTTCTTTATTAGATTATATAACTTTTTAAAAGGAAAGTTAATGTAATAAAAACTATTTTTTTCATTTATAGCTTTCCACCTGTAACAATACTTTTAAGTGGAAAATGTCACTATCATGTTTCTACTCATTATATAAACATTCTTTTCTATTTTATTTCACAATGTTGATCACATTGTAATTTAAATGGTATTTTAGGAATAATTTTTGAGAGCTTCAATCCAGGCTCAGTTGGATTATGTAAATTATTGTACATTAGAAAATTTAATGATAGAAACGTGTTATAATTTGTCTATCACTGCTTTTCGACTATAAGAAATCTTGAACTAGTAAAAACTATTTAAACTTGAAAAATAAGTTTATATAAAACCTTTTAATAGCTTCATGCGAAAAAAAAACTTATTTTCTCAATAACGTTTCCTATTTTTATGAAATTTTAACAACCTCCTTTATTTAAATGTTAACGAAAAAATATTGTAGCATGTAGGCAATGCGTTCAATATTATATGTTAATTATTCTAAATGAATGTTTTATTTTCTCATACATAAATTAGTAAAAAAAGAAAATATTATAGACCATAAAAAATAATTCGTTGAGTTGGCAATTCTTAAGATTTTAAACCTCAGTGAGCTCGAAAGTGCAAGTTTGCAATTATTTGTGAGTATCAATACAAAAATTCAAAAATGTTTTTACTTATACAGATAACATATGAAATAAAATTAATCAAATTACAGTAATTTGATTGAGTTTTATCAAATTTATAATATGATCCAATCAGGAGTTTGTTCATGCTACTATAAATTAACACGAGAACTACAAAAGGACGTAACAAGAGGAATAAAAAGAATACACAGATTTTACTACAAGAATCTTATATATGTATCAAATTGTGAACTAAATCAATCAAAGAGCAGACAGTCTGTCAATAATTTCGCACTGAATTAAATTCCTTATCTCATAAATTCAATAATTTTAATCAAAATCCAGTATAGGGTCTAATGGGAACTAATTCCCTGCAAAATTTTGATTCCATTCGGTTGGAAATAAGACATCCTAATTACACATTCGGTTTTTTGCTGCTTGTGCATCAAATGTCTCACAGATATTAATCGCCCAGCAACAATCTCTAATAGGCTCCTTTGTAAATATTGCTCACTTATAGTACGAGGTTAATAATACAATTATTAAAAGGTATGCTATAAAATTTTTAGGATACAAGTCTGGAGTTTTAAAACTATCATTCACTAAAACTTCATTGTAAAGGATATATGCAGAAGTCGGTAGTTCTCGAATACAGAATTGTTGACTTACAGGATACTATTTTTATCGAAGAATTTTTTTTTTTACTAGAGAGAAATAAATATCACTCGGGAAGAAAAGATCAGTTGTAAATTCTCCTAGAGCCTCTGAAGAATATTCGAACCGATCAAAACCCTTGTTTGGCAGTAATTCTAACACGTCATCCGGACGGATTTATAAAAAAAATCCATTAATCTGACAAACACATTGCAGATTTTTCAATGTGCAGGGATGAAAGTATGTCAAGATGAATAAAATAAAATAAAACAAGAAAGACATTCTTGAGACCGAAAAGCAAATCTTTGTTTGAAATCCGTTCCAACGCACTGTAAAAAGCTGGTTATCGGGGGGAAAATACATAGATATAAATTCCATATCTATATTTTCTTCTCTGTTTTTTCCTCCATCCATATCTCTATCTCTCTCGTTCTCAATCTAGATTCTGGGGTTCTTTTGCCTCACAAATTCTTCGGTCCAATCTATCTATTCGGAAAAGATCTGAAAGATGTAACCCCATAAAATGAAACTGTCGAAGAAGGATCACACAGACGTCATACATTTTCAAACGAAACCTTCGAAAAAAAGAAGGGAGCGAAGAGAAGGGGAGACAAAAAAAGAAGAAGAAGAAGAAGCAAAACATAAAAATTGCGCTTCCAATAAAATGAAGGAAACTTAATACAAAAGTTCGTCTTTCTTTTATTTCGTTCCTTTTTTTTATTATTTTTTCCCTCGTCATGTTCTCCTCATCCCACAGGACACAGTGGTAAGTTCTGGAAGGAAGCACGCTTCCCTATTTGTTTATCTATTGATTCTGTCCTCTTTGTCTGGGTTTCTACAGGGATTTCCTTTCCTAGTTTCAAAAGGGAAGCAAAATAATAATAATAATAATAAATCTTCGATGGAATTATGGATTTTTAAAAGTTTGCCCTTCTTACATGAAGACATGTACATGAATAAATATTGTAAAAGGATGCCTTCGGCTTTTATGCAAGAATCATCGCCTTCCACGGTATACGCTTTTACAGAATTGTAGTAAATCATAATTTTCTGTTATTCTTCCTAGTATTACGGCAATTGCAAGAAATTTCGATAGATGTTCCCACGCTTTTGTCGGCGATATGTTTATCTTCGTGAAAATCGAGGCTCATTATTCACCAATGATAAGTAGAATAACTGCTATCATCTTAACTTTTTCCTAACTAATGGTATAAATACTTTCATAGTAATATTTTCCCTTCGCCTAAGGACTCGGTACAGATTAGACATAGGGATTTCAATTCTTTTTCTTCTATATATTTCCTACTTGCCACCATATAACTAATTTTATTTCTTTGATTTTTCTACATTTTAGGAAAACACCAATAACTACTTTCTTATAAATCAGGGATATGTGGATGTGAATACATAAAAAATTTAATTGAACATAGCCTTTTGGGATATTCTATCTAAGAAAACCCTATGCTTAGAAACCTGAAAACTTTATATAAAATATCTTAAATATGCTAAAAAAAATTTCCATCTTACAATGATAATTGAATTCACCAAAATAAATCAACCTCATTATGCCTTCTCTGACTTATTTGATTTTTATTTACTTATATGAGTTATATTGCTTTTATTTACTTGTATGTGTACCTGCTTTTATTTACTTATATATTTATTATTTCTAAATTATTTTTATTTAAATTTATTCTATTGTTTAACTTAAAGAAGTATTTACTTCTGTTAATTTATATATTTTTGAAAACCATTGATCGCTTTTTCGTGCATATATATTTTTATTTCTTAATGTCTTTACATATTCACTTTGTTTTTTCCGTATTTTTATTTCACTTATTTTCTATCTTTGTTATTTATTATTTTAATTTGTACGTTATTAAATACATATATTATTAATATATCCGTACGTTATATATATATATATATATGTGTGTGTGTGTGTACTGTACTGTACTGTACTACATTACTTCTTATTCGGTTTATGTTTACTGTACATATTTTATCTTTATATATTAGGTCTTTATTCTAAGAGATGTAAATATATATTTTCATGCAGGAGGATTTGCGTTGAAGCGAATAGAACCTTTCGAATTCTCAGATCAGGTTAGAATTTTTTAATGGTATTCTGCATTTATTAAAAATTTGTATGTTAAGAAGGTGTTCGTGTTTTTTAGTATGCTGACCGGTCTATTGCTTGTGACGGTTGGACTTGCTTGCTTTTCCCGAGGTTGTTTTTGAGGTGAAAATTTTGATGCTAAACTCTCAAATTACATCTCCACAAATTATAACGAATGTGCATGTATATGTATGTTACACTCAACATACCACGGCAGTTTGACTTACGGCTGCAGAATTCTGCACATATATGCATTGCAAGTTATAAATGTGAAACATTTAATTGAATTTTTTAAATCTACATTTAATTAATTAAAAATTAATTAGAATTTGGACATCCTTCTTTTATAATTTTCGAAAATATTAAAACACAAAAATAAATTTTAGACCATTACAATTTTTTTTAAATTGAATTTTTAAGAAATCATTTATGCCCTAAAATTCAAACGGTTTTCGTTGTTTCATCAAATACTTTACAGTTTGCATTTCTTTAAGTATTGTAAGTTAAAGACAAATAAAAAATAGTCAAGTTACCATATCGGGAAAATTAGGCGAACTGAATATTACGTTTTTAGTTCCAGATAACCTCCTTATGGATTATTATCTTTTAATACCTTTAAATAGGACACTCACCGTAAGAAAAGTTAATATGCATAATGAATAGAATTTAAATAAATCAATTAAAGTAATATGTTTTTAATGTCAGACAAATAGGCGAATCATAGATATGATCTAAAGAATTAATATTCCAATATATTGGGCGAACCAGCTATGAATAATGGAATATAACAGAATAGAGAAAAATAGCAGAATCAAATATTTCATCATAACAGAAAAGATCTTCTACCAGAGATAAAAATACCAGCTTATATTCAATGTATAAGTTGAAATGACAACTTAAAGATATACAATAAACTAATATTTAGATATAGAATAATAACTAGTGAAATGATTTTCACATCAGCATTATAACATACCTGTAAATCCCTCTTTTTAACTGAGTGATTTATATTGTACGAAAAATATCTTCATAAAAAATAGAAGGGAAAACCAAATAGTTATAAAATACGCTTAAATTTAAATGAATGTCTAATTTTATATCAAATTGATCATATTGTTTCAGAAAATATTTTTTCCTTTCTGCTAATTTTTTGGATATAAATATATCGATATATATTCTATAACTTTACTAAGATGAAGATGTTAATGTCAGATTTTAACAAAGGAAATAAATCGCATTATTTAATGAAATAATATTTAATGTTTCGCACAATTTCAACTTTGATTTTTAATTTATAAAAAGGATTAAATTGCTTTCAAAGATAATGATAAATTTAGCACATGTCTTTGTTTCCGAAATACTATAGCATCGGGAGTCATTTCGCGCCTTTCAACAATTTCTCATTTATGGAGCAAAAGAAAACTTCTTTGGACATCACTAACTTTTACTCCAAAATAAATGTACCCATCATTCGGACAGAAAAATTTCTGTGAACGACAAATCCATACACTTTTCTCGTTCCCTTTTTACGAACTCTTTTCTCCTCTTCAAACACCTTCTTCTCATACTTACTGATGAACAAGTTCCAGAACGTTTTCTAAAAGCAAATGAAAAGGTAGTGAAGTGAAGTGTCGCCTGCTTTTGAAATTTTCTCGTTCAGAACCACTCTTATCAGAAGCAAAGTGGTGTACACGCTGTTTCTGATAATTTTTATCTCTTATCTGAAGTAGGAGGCTTCATTGATGATTTCTGTACAATTTATTGAATGGAAAATCCTAATAGAAGAAGGCTAGTTTGGTTTGAAGTTTTTCTACGAAGTTCTCAAAATGGAAGTAAGAAACTGATTTTTTTGGGGTGGTGAGGGGGAGAGTTTCCGTAGAAGCCCCTTTTATTCGTGATTGTTCGAATTCTTCATTCTGTTGCAATTGACAGGTGAACTATTGTTGCTCATCCATCATTTTGAAATAGAAAACATCATTCATTTTTTTCGTTGTGTGATAAAGAAATACGTTGAAGATAGAAAAAAATGGCTGTTTTCATCTTCCGACCAAAAGGAAACATGTGGTGCTTGTTTGGCAGTTAAAAACTATTTTGAGAGAAAATAAATTTTATTAAGTTCATAAAATTCCGAAAAATGTTAGAGAAAATCGGAAAAAGTCATATTAACATCGGCAGTTTGATTTCACAGCTGTATGAAAAACACAGTTTCAGTGAACTACATTTTGTTTAGAAAATTCAAATCATCCCTCTGAATAAAAACAGATATATTTCTCTGAAAATATATGAAATCATTGTATAAAAAAGAAATGAAAGATTTCTTTTTTTGAAAAATTGCATGATAATATCACAAAGTGTTTTTAATAAATAGTTATTACAAGAGTTGTACAAATTTTAAACTGTCGGGAATTACTAACAGTTGATTTTTATATAAAATGGCTCTTTAAAGTTTTGAATCTTAGTAAAAAATTCCTAATCTTTCATATTAGCTAAAAATGTATTTATCTGAAAGTATATGAAATAACTATATGAAAAGGAAACGACTGATTTCACTTTAAAAATGGAATGATAATTTTGCAACGTTTTCTTGAATAAATAGTTTTTGCAAGACTACTTCAAAATTTAAACTGTCTAGATTTATAAATATTTCATTTTAAACCGAAAGGGTTCTTTAAAATTCTGAATTTTTGTCAAATGAGTCATTTTTCCTGTAAGGAAAAATAAATATATTCCTCTGAAAACATCCTATGAAAAAAAGAAATGATTGATTTATTTTTTGAAATTAAATATAACATCACAGTGTTTCCTTGAATAACTAGTTATTGCGGGAGAGTTACACATTTTAAACAGTCTGAAATTATAAAAATTTAATTTTTAATGAAATCGGCACATTAACATTTTGAATTTTAATTTAAAAAGCACGAATTACACAAATCCTCTTGAATAGCTTTCTATGAAACATACAATAAAAATATATCTTAGAAATACTCGTAAAAAGTATCATTTCAAACTATGTAGTAAATTGATAAACCGAATTCAATTAAATACTTTGAGGAACAGTTTTAAAAGTATTTGACTAGCTTTAATTAAAAGAATTATATGCAAAATGTATTCATGCTGAAATTAAATTTGAATACCTGGAAAATTCGCAATAACATATGTATAGTTTTCAATAAAAATTTAAAAATTTTCATATTAAATGGAAAGGCATTAACGACTATAACTGATTCATGTGAATATTTTTCTACGAATTACGGGAATATTCGTTCAAACTAAAACATTTTGTTTTATACTTTTAGAAATTGAAGGCATTCAAATGAATTTTCTATGAAATTCATAAAAAAATATCTAATAAGACGGAATGATTTAAGAAATTCTAAGTGAACAAAATATTTTTACAAATCAGTTTCATTTGGATTTTCCAATTCAAATGCATGTCTTTAACTTAAAAAAGTAATCAATTATTATTATATTTAAATAAAAGAATATTTTTATAAATCATATAAAGGAGTTTGTAGAAAGAGCAGAATGGATATGCTAATAACACATGCATAAATAATAATTCAGAAAAACGAATTTTCTTTGAACAATGTGTGAAAATGTACTTTAATTTCTTTAATTCAAAAGAAATTTCATATTTTTTACACACATTGTTCAAAGAAAATTCGTTTTGAAATTATAATTTTTAAAAAAAATATTATTACTTATTCAACCACTTTAATCAATAGCCCAAGTTTTTTTTAAAAGCGCTTATTGTTGGAAATAATTTTTCAAACGGAAGTATTGTTATTTAGAAATAGTTGCATTCTTAATTCTCTTCGATTTCTTATCATATTCATGTAAAGAATATAAATCTTTTAAGATTCTTAATATAATTAATAAGCTCAATTTATACTTATTTTATTTCCCTCAGTTTCGTTGCTAGCTATTTGTAATTTACAATTTTTCCTTTTGCCAAGATTATCTTGTTATATTTTTTGACAAAGTATAGTAAAAATATTTTTTAAAATCCGAAACTATGAGGTTAAGAATTGAAACAATTTTTGATTCCTGAAAAATCAAATGAAACTTGTTAGAGGAAAAGAACGTATCCAAATTTCTTATGTATCCATGAAGGCAAAATTTTGATTTCATTTATGATACTTCATCCTGTGTTTTTATAATTACAAAATATTTTTCATCTATCCATAATTAACTACAGAAAATTCAAAATTTTTTAAAGCCAAGAAGGATGAGCTTTCTTTGTTTAATTTTAAATAATCATAAATGAATTGTCAATACTATTATTCAAAGAACTTAAAAGAAATGCAGTACGAATTATAACAATTAAACACCAGCCAAGAAATTGAAATGCATATTACAGTAATTAAAAACCAGTCAAGAAAATACAATTCAAATTATAACAATTAAAAGCTGGTTATGAAAATGCAGATTCATATCTTTAAAACTAACAACTCAATAAAAACATCAAATCGAAACGATCAAAAAGCATAAAAAACCCTTTTAAAAACAAAAACAAAACTTAACCTAAGCAAAATAACGACGAATTGTACATGTGAAGAAATAAAAAGGGAGAGAACTCTCCTAGCAGACTAATGATGTGAGATCCCCTAATGTCTAATGGTATGGGACATTATGCAAAATACCCCAACTTGGCTGCACTGTCAGCAGTCGGCCTTAGATGGTCTAATTTGGCGACGGAGTTGTCTGAAGTTAAATCGTCAGGAGACGTTCGCCAAGCAGGTAATATTATGCAGCAGAATGCAGACTTATCATTGGAATGCCAATGACTGCCTGCTCTAAATTCTGTCAGTCTAATCTAACCTTTACACCGAAAAGCCATTCCCAAACCTCCTTCTCTACGGTGGAAGAGATTTGTAATTCGAATATATTGTTAGGCAATGGATATATAATGCTATTTTGGTGTAATTTGATGATATAGAAACTTTTATTTTATTCATAATTTGGTATATTGGGATTTAGAATTTGTTCGCCAGACATATTGTAGAATGATGTTTGGAAACTTTTTTGTATCTTACATCATGCGATTTTATGATTACAGCACATTTTGATAAATATTTTGCAGTTGTAAGAGCTATATTGTTTAAGGATTTAATAAAAAATACAATTTAAAAAAATTTGGAACAAGTCAATACTTATAATTTTTATTTAAATACTTCTCATATTTTAGAATTTTGTTTAGAAATATTATATTTCATGATGATGTTTACATCTAGAATTAATTGCATCTGACTGTGGCCCCCAAGAACGTATTACACACTGGGAATAGGGTTTATTAGAATGTACAGATAAATAAATATATATGGGAAATATCGTCATTGTGTATTTCACAATTTATATGACTGCTTAGTAAATAAACTGATCAAATAAAGAAATAGAAATTTTTATTATGGGGGAGTTTTCAATCATTTTTTTATAATTATGCATGAAAAACTTTTGAATAAATAAATGGGAATAATGAGGAAACGAAAGAATATTATCAATTTGGACATTTTTACACTTTCTAAGCTGTTCTGTTTAATAAAATCTCTGAATAAACCAATAAATTATAAATATTATTTAGAATTTTTCTAGCAATGTTGAAATATTTTTTAAATAATTTTCAACACTGCAAATTCTTAGTTTTGAAATTCCTCTTAATAAGCAAAATTCATATTAAATGTGAAATATTTCATATTTTCCATTTCAAATATATTTCCGAAACCCACTGTGTATTTATTTGGAATGAAAAAGTGTCACGTCATAGCATCATGGATATATAACACTTAATGACCCCATAAATTTAAGTGAAATCTCTCTCTCTATTATATACATATATATATATGTTTCAAAACTTGTGCCGTTCATTGATATTAACTTGTAAAACATATTTTTAAATCATTAAAAACTGCAAAGCAAAAATAAAAAAAGTGAAGAGCGCATTTTAGAGAAGTTATATGAATACTTTTTTTATTCCGCTGCTCCGACTTTTTTTTCCAAACTTTTTATTTTCCAAACAATTCTATGTTTATCATATTTGTAAGATAATTCCTCAATTTAAATCAAAATAAGAACATAATTACATTGATTAAGTGACTATTAGTTAATTAATTGATTATCTTAATAGTGTATTTTTCATAGTTTTTATGTTTCATATCAAAATTTTAGTCATAATTAAAAAATATATAGTATTAAATTGAAAACTGATTGACTTTAATTGCTGTTTAAGGTAGTTTATAATTATAAAAATCAAACATAAATCTTTAAAATATTTAAAAATTTATATTCTTACTATTTTTAAAAAAAAAAACTTAAGCATTTTCAAGGAATTTCATATTTTATTCCTTAAAATTTTACGTAAGGATTCAAATATGATTACTCCAAAAGATTCAAAAGAATTCATTTGGTATGATTGTATACAGATAGTTCTATTTCTTTTACCAATCTCTTTATTTCTTCGCCAAAATACAACCTTTTTAAAACATCAAAATGAAAATAAAATATTTTATTCATATAATTTAGCTATTTTTTATGCTAACTATTAATTTTGCATCGATGAAGACACATAATTTTTTTAAAAAAAGACCTGATATTTCAGAAACTTCAAATTCCAGCATAGAATATTTATTAATGTGTCTGGTATAAATCCTGTATTTCCTGTCATCTAAACACCTAACCACCAAATCAATAAACCAATCCAACACTGCTTATTAAACAGTAATAAATTCCTTCCAGGGACAAAAAACAACAACTATTTTCTTTGTCGATGATTATTTGCCTTGTCCATGTACCCTCATAATAACCGATTATACTTCTTGAGAAAGACATTTATTAAACATTCATTGACGCAGACGCTTGTGGGACCAACAATTCCTCCTCCTATTATTCGGGGCTCTTCAATAATATGCAGCGTACCATTAATAACTTCTCTTTTATTACGGCTGGGTACAGAATAAATACGAGCAAAAAAGGCCCGATGTGCGGGTAAGAGAAAGAAAAACTGGCCATAGATCCCCCTCAAAAATAACAAGAACATGGTTCTCCTAATATGGTGGGGATATTTGTCTTCCGTGAGGTGGTGTGTAACTGGTGGAAGACTGTTCACTCCAGAAGGTGAAATTTCGGATGCCGATAATATTGTGCGGATGAAAGGCCTCCAGACTGACGTATCTGCCACCAAGGCAAAAGGGAAGAATAATGATGTTCAGAGGGAATCCAGTGAGGAGGGACGTGGTATTTGTTACTGGAATATTTTTGCAGATGGGGTGCCACTTTTTTTTTGAGGAGACCAAATTCAGTTTCGTTCGTCATGAAAATGAAGTGCGAGTATCTCGAAAGCGATGGAAAGAATAATTTTTAATTTTCTTTCTTGGTTCTGTTAATAGTGTTATCATCTCACTGGCATACAGCAGTTTTCATTCTGTGTCAAAGAGATGTGATATTTATTGCTGGAATATGTTGGATATCACTGTTTTAGAAAGAGAGAGGTTTGGCAACAAAGAAATGAAGTTTCTTAAATTCAGACACAGAACATAGAATAGATTTTTTTTAAACAAGTAAAAAAAAAATTAAAGTTTAATTTCTACTCAGGTTAACACAAATTTTTTTTTGTTTTAGTTACTTTTTACTAAGCATTTATCAAAAAATATGTAATATCAAACAATAAATATAAAAAAATTATTGATTTTCGCAAGAATTGAGCCCGCATTCTTCACCTTCACGTGAAAAATACTGAAATCCTTGCATTTTACCGATTGAGCTGCAGCCTGTTGGATTCAATTTTCATTAAAAACTACTAAAACTTTCTTTAAAGTATTAGAAACGAATTAAATTTAATTGATTAATAAACATTTAAAAAATTATATTAACATCAAGTGTCATCCAATATAAATTTTAAAAATGTATTTGAACGAGTGGATGAATAAAATTTTATAAGTATTTTATTAATGATTGGCATATAAATTAACATCTATGGAGAGAGTGTGAACTAATCGTAGAAGTTGAAACATTGGACCTACCATCTTTTTTTCTTCCGAATTTTGTCTGTATTTAAGAATTCCTTGGGATAAAAATAAAGATTTTCCCATCTTCCTATAGTAGATTGCATTGAGTCATTACCATTTTAAAGAGATGGGATAGAATTGATTCTTTTGAAATCATAATTGAATTCTTCTTTTACTATTTCATTTCCTAACTTTCTTATAGAAAATAAATCTAACTGATATTTAAAAAATGTTTTTAAAATTGTCAAAATATTACTAGGAAGCTATAACTCTGTAGCAAACTTCCAAATATGCATTATAGTCATATGTAAAATCCATCCTATTGTAGTACATACCTCATGAGAGAAATCATTAATCATATTATGATGTCTGACAAAACTGCTCTTTAAAAATGTAACTTCTTTTATTTTCATTTCTTTATTTAATGGGTTATATCTGTATGTAAGGTTCTTTTCAATTTAATTTATTCTAGTAGCGACTTTGATACATCAAATACTGAGATTTATAATTTTTTATCTGGTTATATTAAATCTTATTTCTAAAATTTTCTGATAGACTTCAGAATTGTTTATTTCAATCCTTGATATTTTTCTTTTGGATAAAAGAAAAAAATAATCACGTGAATTCCGAAATTCTGCTTTTTCCAAAATTATTTTTGTAATCCATTTATGAATTTTTTATTTGAATCTCAAATTTATAATTATTTGCGAATCATTAATGACTTATTGATTTCATTATCATTTGTTTATGTTTCACATCATCATTTACGACATGAAATAGTTTATATATTTATTTGAAGTTTTTATTACAAATGATGTAGTATTTGGAATAAGATATTTTTCTGGCCTGTGAATGTATAAATGGAAAGTTCATTATTTTTTGCTCATTGATGAATCTATAGACAATCTAAATAAATAATGTAACAAGTTAGATGAATTAAAAATTTTGTTTTACGGTTCAAACATTGTGGATTTGCTTAAAATTTGAATTAAATATTTTTACGGTAAAATACAATTTCAAAATTTAATTTAGAGTTTCTTAGTGAGACGATGACTGAGAAGGCGTTTCTGAAATATAAATAGTTGCTAAGATTCAATGAAATTATACTTTATAATTAACTATTACATTAAAATTCAGTTTTAAATTCTCCATGTAAATGTATATAATTATATTAGTTATAATAAAGAGTTTATTTAGAGAAATACTGATGAAATTCTGAAAACTGAACAAATATCATTAAAGTAGGTAATTTATAAGATTTTAAAACGGCACGAGAACATTTTTCATATGATTATTTCAGTAACTCATGGATGAAATGATCTTGAAATGATAAATTAACAGTATAAAATGACAAATTTAGATATTTTTATTTGAATCATTTTCATTGGTGTAATCGGGAAAGCGTCATTGAATCTGGTATGTGTGCAAATCTTTTGGAAGAAATCAAGACATGCAATACAAATTTTTGAAAAAGGATTTTTTAAGCTCTAATAAATATATAAGTTTAAAATAATTCAAAAATATATCATAATTGTGTTAACAATCTAATGCAAAATTTCATAATAACTGAAGCAGTACAAAATTGTGTGTGTGTATTTGTTTTTTTTTTTCAAATTTTGCACAAAGATATAGCAGTAAGTGACTTCTTTATAAAATTTTGTGTAAAAAGTTTTTGAAGAAAATTTCCAAGGTTTTTATTTTTAAATAGAATAGCAAAATTTAGTGACTACAAATCAATGAAATTTTCAAATCAATTGTATTTTCGAATGATATTAATTATATACTTTTTTTTCAGAATCTATTTGTAAAGCCTTTTATTGTTACCAGTGAACCAACAGTTAATCGTTGTTGATAGGTGCAAACTGCTTAAGAATTTGTGAAATGTTTGCGAAAATTCACTCACCAAAGACAAGCTTTTACTGTATGGAAAATAAAACGACATTTCAGAATATCCTATTCTAATCGTTTGCAATGGTATTTTATCAGTAAATACCATTCCATATTTGTGGTGATTTATAAAATAACACTAAGGGCATAATGAAAAACAGAAATTAATTCATTTTGTTGAATTTATTTAGAATTTTGGGATTACAATATTCAATAAAGACTAAGATCAGAGCTTTAACAAAAGCTCTATTTTAAAATAAACATCAAATATTCAGTAGGGAATTTCAATTAAGCATCTGAAAGATATTTCCGAAAACATTTCTGTAAAAGACAAGCACTGTATATATTTAAATAGACTTATAGCAATTGTTCAAAACTAAGAAGAATTCAATTATCTTCAAGACAGAAATGCATTTTCATATCGGGATGCAAATTTATGAAATTTGATTTTCAAATCACTTGCAATTAGCAATTTATTTTGACAAAATTATGAATTTAATGTAAGTAAAAAGAAAAAGAGAATAAAGAATTTCATGCATTAAATTTGAATTTAATTATATGCTTTAAATTACATTCTGATTTCATGCCCAAAAGTTGGATTAAGTTTTTCGAATTCCAACTATATTTAAAGAATTTAGCAATGTAAAGAAAATAATTAATTTTAAAACTCTAATGCATATTTAATCCAAATTAAATTAAAATTTAGTTATGAATGCTCAACATGTATTTAGAAAAAATGCTTTTTATATGATAAAATGGTATGTTGTCAAAAGAATCTGATTTTAATTTAACAAAATGTTTTTAATTTTACTAGGAAAGAGAACAGATTTTTTTTATAAACAATGCATTTATGAGCTTAAAATATTTTAATTTATTTCCGGTAGAAATTGTATTCATTTTTATATTTTAATAATATTTCAATTTTAGTTCAACAATAAATATATTTTAGCCTTATTCCTCGTATAAGAGAGATAGTTTATTTTTTTTTAATTGATAAGAAAGAAAGAGCCTATTTTCAAAAGAAACCAAGCATTATCACAAAATTTTAAAGATTCTTTTATTTTAAGCTGGTGTATTTCTTTCAGTAATACTTTTTCTTTAAAGTATTCTTATTTAAGTTCATGTCAAGAAAATTATAAACATACAGAAAGAATAAATTGCTTCTAAAATAAATAACTTCTCTTTTTAAAACACGCTAACTAAATGTATTTCCAGATTGTACGAAACTAAATAAATCTAAGTTCAACTTCAAGCTGATTTTTTTATATTTTTGTGTAAATTTCACACCTAAATCACCTTTGTGAAAACTTTTCCCTACTTTTCAATATCTGTTTTAACTCAGCATACGAATCACACAATCTACATCATTTTATAACCACCTCACATCTCGAAGCAAAAGAAACAATCCTAGAAATATAAGTTCCAAGTCAAACCGAACTACATCTCAAGAAGGAGAATATCCCTTTTATCACAATATCATGCACTCGTTTAATACTATCAAACGCCGTTGTCTGGCAATTTGGTAATTTATATTCAACCCCTGAACACCAAAAAGGGGGTAACTTATCGGAGCAGTGAACGGCATGTCAGCGAATAGACACATAGCGACCACGTGTCAGCATCCCACAGAATACATACGGTTGCATTAAAGCAAACATCAACTTCTTCCCTGTGAATTTCAAAACGCGCCAAATGCAAGGATTGATGGCGAATACAAAATAGTAATAGCATCCCATTTTGGCGTGGTAATAATTGAACTGTGTCTGTTATCTAAAGATAATGGTTGGTGTCTAGCCTGGAATTGATTTTGTCGTTTTATTATGGAAAAGGGTTATAGAGAAATAAGAAGCTATAAAGATGTCAGAAAGGATAATGGAGTTAGATTATGATAAATTTAGCGACGGAAATTATATTTAAGAATTCAATTAAAATTAATGGAATTACATTAAATATTACTTGTTATTGGTAGGAATTCATTATTTGGGAGACGGTTTGTTTAGATAGTGAATGTAGATGTGAGTTGTAAGTAATGAACTTTTTCAATTTTGTTTTTAATTCAGTTTCTGATTTGAAGGAGTCACGAAATAATTTTTTAAAGTATATAACAAATCAATTGTAAAATTAAAATTAAAGGAAATTCTTTGAATTTCATTTATTATTTTCTATCCCATTTTTTAGATTCTCAAAATTTTAAAAATTAATTATCTTTAATTTTAACAATAGGTTCATTAAAATTAAAGATTTTGCTTGTTGATTATTGTGATAATATAAATACGGGACTATTTTAAAGTAATACGATGAATTTATTTATTAGAAAAACATCTATGAATTTCAAACTAGATAGAAATATATTTAATAAATCCTTCTATATTTTAATTAAAAATATGGTAGAAGAAATACATAATCAAATATATAAAAGAAATATATAATAAGAATATTGATATTGCATTATTTTTAAACTATTATTTTATCTCATTAAAAATTATGGAACAGCAAAATAAAAAACCAATGCACAGAACATAAAAAAATCATATTAAAATATATTGAAAACGTTTATTAAATACCTTTTTAAAATAATTACTTAGAATTTCTAACTAGTAACAATATAACGACTTAGTTATTGCTTAAATTAAACAGAACATTATTATTAGCATACACTTCATTTTTTGTATCCTATTTTTTTTCTTCTGATTTAGTGAAAATACTTTTAAAATTATCCATTTATTTAATAAGATATTTCTTCGTAAGATACGCAGTTTACATTAATTTACCTTCTATTATTTTTATACTAATTAAACTTGTGTTGAATTTAATTTTGATGAAACAATATCATTACTGTGAATGGTTATCAAAATGAGACTTTGATTCTTATTTCATTAACTTCATTATTTTTTTTTAAATCATACCTACATTTCATTGTTGCTATAAACAATTTATATATAATGTAAAGAATGTTTTTAAAAAGCAATGAATTTTCAAAAACAGCATTTAAAAATTAATCAGTTACTAAGAGAATTTTGGATTATAAGCCGAGCATCTTATAAATATATAAGGAGATCAAGAAATAACAGGAGATGTTTGGAGCCCTGCAGCGTGTTATGTACTGGATGAAGTGTAACAAAATTTGACCATCATACACATTAAAATATACGGTTTTGATTTATCAAGGAAAAAATTAGTACTAGATAGGGGAAATCCTGATGTGGTAAGCGTATAATATGTGGAGAAAAAATACTTAACTGCTATTGGAAACAGAAAGAGCTTTACATCAAATATCGATGAAAAATGTTTATTATGACAACCTGAAAATTTGACTCAAGGTGACCTCCAGCCTCCAATAATTGCATATAAAAATTGCACGAGGTTTTCGACGGTGGCTCACAGCATATCGGTATTTTTTCGTCTGAAATGTATCATTAGTTGATCTTTTAAAGAATAAAAAGTCAGAAATAGTCTTTTATACACAACATCTTTCAAATGAACCAAAACTGCCTCACAACTATAAACTGCCAAGATTCAGATCAGCGTCATTAGTTAATATGTGTTATCTTCTACGGATAAAATTTCAGGATCTTACGCAACATCTTCTGGATCGACGAGAATGGGTTATCTGTTTCGTCGTGATATCGAACGTGCACTATTGATAAACTGCTAAACCGCATTTGCAACTTCAACTTTTTCCTGCTTGATAACTTTACAACCCCGGTTTGGTTGTACACTAATAATTCCTGTTTTTTCTAATGTTACATAACACGCTACACTGTTCTATACACCTCCTGTTATTTCTTGATCATACTGTATTTTTAAACTCTTTCCAATTTAAAAATGTTATCACATCATATATGAAATAAATTCGATAAAACCACTTTTATTTTACTAAAGAAAACTTTTGTGCGCCTTCATAAAATTTTAAAACGTACCCTCGATAATAAAAGTTTAATTTCCAGAGTTCAAATAGGCATGCACATTATAATTTCTTAAATAAAATATTTCAAGGTGATTAATATCAATTTCAAAATAAATGTATTATTTCAAATTATTAAAATTAAATTTGGAAATCATCATTTATAAAAAAATATGAAAGTTGTCATAAGAAATAAAACTAACTCATAAAAAAATAAAATCAATACTTCAATAAGATTATGATTGCCTCATAAGAAACGTCATTCCTTTAGAAATTATGAGAACAAATTTCCTAATTTTCACAGTTATTTAGAAAATATAATTAGAAAACGAAGGAAGCAGATAAATTAAGAAGCAAAAATAAAACAAATTTTCCATATCCCGAAGACTTCAAAATGGTCATTTTCAAACTCACCCATGAGTAAAATTTCCTTCGGTACTTAATTCTTTTTATGAGTGCGTTTGACAGAAACACAGCCACTGGCTGCAGGGGGGATAAAAATATATATGGCGTTTTTTTAGTGAAATGATAAGTAAGAGATGAGAATGTATGAAAAAAGTATCCTTAAAACCATGGCAGGGCAAAGAAATATTTTTATAATCTATATTTTTACGTTTTGCTTTTGGAAATAAAAAGACGTTGACGGTTTTATGGACCATCGTGCGGGTCCTTTGATTGGACTTAATGGTTATGGCTTGTGAAAATAGAGACAATATAAAAAAGGAGACGACAGGTATAATAATAACAATAATAGCAGTTGTTGTAATAACAAAAATAATAAACAGAAAGCTTAAGATCCAGCGTGCTTCACATGAAAGGGGTGAAAAAATGAGAATTTGGGGTAAAAGAGTGTAAAGAACAATTGTGATAATTTGAAGTTCTCTGAAAAATTTCTTTTGAAATGTCATTATATAAATACTTAATAAGAATCTGAAATGTTAAATTTTATTTTGTAATATAAATGTGAAAATGCATTTTCTCGAAGATTTAAATAAAAGATACTTAATATTTCTTAGTCCATTGTGTATTGTTTGGTCACGTATTAAGTTTTGTAACTCATTGATTATGATTAATTTGTAATGAAATTAAATGATTATTTTCTAAGATTGGAGAAAGATTACCAAAATTCCTTTGATTCCGATTGTGAATTGTTACATAAAGATAATCTGAATCATTTACTAAATTTCTGAAAATTTCTAAAGTTTCCCAGTTTAATATTTGTAAAAATGTGTCAATTATTCTGTTAAGCTAACATCCTTCCCACTTATTCATGAGGCGAACATTAAATATGCGTTCGTGAACAAACATCCAATAAAAAGATTGCTTTTATAATAAAGAAATTATTTTAAAATGCCTCCGAATTTCCGCTATAAATGATTATATTATTATAAACATTACAATAACAATGCCAGCCTCCTGGCATAGGAGTAGCGTATCTTCAACCGTGATGTGGGCATCCAGGGTTCCGGCATGTTATTCTTATGTTCTACCTTTTAGGTGAGTGAATGTGACCTCTTGTAAAAAGGGGTTGTGTAAGCGTATTTAAGGCATGAAGTATCTAAATCGTATTCTTGGCCCTAGTTGGCGATACTGAAAAACAAGAGTAGCTCACTTGGCTTAATATTGCCAATGCATTAATGTCAGAGGGCTTGCAAAGTTATTCAAATCACAAGAACAACACAAAAGGCAATGAATTTTCGAATAATATGAACCATATAATTAAGAAGTAATTTTTTCAATCAAAAAGATTAATAAATCAATTGGCTGAAATTTTCGTAAATGAAGCATTTTCATTTAAACATTTCCAGATTAAAACACTCTTAAAGCATTTTAAAAAATGACAAATAAATATTGGCTAAATCTTTTGGCGCTTCTATTGGCAAACAGTTTTGTAAAATTTTCCAATCCTTAAAAACAGTTAAGACGAATCATACGGCTAATGTACTATTTATGTCATTCAATACATATCTCACTGAGTATTCACTTAAAGCAAAAGATAAACATTAACAATATCCCTATCCCATTATCCAAATTCATCCCAATGAATAAATTTGATAAAATTTGCTCTGATAATTAAACTAAAAAGATTTTATAAAAACTCGATTTCAACCTTTTAAATCCAAAAGAGTTTTTACAATTAGTATAAAATTGCACCACCAAATAAAGAGGTATTATTATTTACACATTAATACTATGTATATGAAATCAAAACAACTAGTAGATTGTGTGTGCAAATAATTTTATAATAGTAAGTTTGTTGCACATATTTCAATCGATATCTGAAATTGTTTAAATGATAGGTTATATAAGCTGTGCCATTATATATTTTTAATAACGTATAATATGATTTTGAAAGGTATATGTATATATACATTGCAAGTAAAACGGAGACCGAAAAGACCATGTCCACATTAGTATGCAAATCATAAATGAAATGAATTGGTTTTTGATAAATCATACTTTCCTGAAATATAATTGAATGTTTTGTAAATCAAGAAAGGGCCAAACATTCACCATTTCAACATAATTAAAGGTTAATTTTAAATCACAAAAATATAACTATAAACAGTTCTCATTGCTAAAAACTGAACAGAAATTAAAATATATATATAATTTAATTTGCTCTTCCACAATAAATAAATTGGATATGTTCTATAACGTTTAAATTTGTTCAATTACTTTCCAATCGCATGCAAAATACTTCATCACTTAAATCCATACACGCACAGCCACTAGAACCAATAAAAAAATGTATAGATTCAATCTCTTCCTTCGTAGTCCGTAGATGCCTAATTCAGCGAGAAACAATCCTTGATGCAATCTAGAAGAATAGAAAGAACCTGAATATCAGTTCCCTTCCAAGTTCTTAGGGGCATTCTCGCTGAGGAATTCATGAATATCCAAGGGGCCATCGGCGGACCTGCAAGAAAAATATCCCAGGACGCGAAAAAGGGAGGGGGGTGAATCCATACCGGCATCTGATCAATAGCCCTGAAGGCCATCCTAAGGTACACCCCTCCCTCCTCCCTACAACCAACCATCTTACAAGAAGATGCTTTGGGGATGCGTTGCCCATTAACCATGAGATTCGTCCGATCCAATAAAACTAATTTAGCGCTGATGCGTGCGTCTTATACCGAATGAAATACGGTTGGACGGCAGATTACCACTAAACCTCCCTTTCAGAACAGCAGAACTTTCTTTTTTTATTCGTTCTACATCCAAGCCTCTCTCGGCTGCAGACGAATAAAAACCAGGATTGGTATCAGGATCGAGATTTATGCGTTTAATTTTTGCGGATATGATAGTTTTATGATGTAGACCGAAACTGGTAAGGTCGCGTCCTGCAAGGGCTTTGTTCCTGGAGTTATTGGCAGAAAGATTTTACAACGTGATGCAAGGATGAGGGTGGTGAAGGGTGGGGGCACTTCCCGAATGGGACAGTTATTCTCCTTTGTATGTGATTCTTCCACCACTCGTTTGGTTGGCGTTCGTTTGTCTGATATCGTTCAAGCGTGGTTTTTGATTGGAGAATATGATTTAGAGTTTAACCAGAGTCTTATTTTATATTCATTGGATTTTGATTGGTACTTGAGTATGATCAAGTATTTGGCATTTGGGTTCTGCTGACAATACTCTCGGCGCTTCGGATAATTTGATCAGATCTTATCATTTCCTGAGTAAAAAGATAAACTGTCTAAATGTTTTTATTTCATATAAAGGGAAGTCATTTCATAGCTAGATGATTGCATATATTTATAAATCATTTCTTTAAATATAGACATTTTTTGCTTAAACTATACAATTTTCTATTTCTTATTTGTCTCTATCTCCAGGCTCTTTTGTTCGAAACTCCCCCCCCCCCAATAAAAATAGGATGATTTGATTTTTCTGAATCTAACGCCTTTTCTCATGAAGTATCGATAAATATGAAATATTTGTTGTTTCTGTTGCCAAGTCTCTTTTCTCACCACTCTGGTTCTCCCTTTTTTTTTCTTAGAGGTAATTAGAATTATCTAAAAGAAATAAAAAAATATCCTTATAATTTGAATTGTTTGTTCTATATTATAGTTCTGGGCTAATACTCCGTAATTTTATCTCTTAGATACTAAGAAACAGTAGTGATTTGTTGATAAAGTTTAGATTTTTGTACTTTCTTCTCGTGTACAGCCGTCCAACATGTATAGATATGAGTTATTGTGACCAACTGCTATATTTAGCAAAGTCATTCCATAACACTGACCGATTCCCTAAATTGACATCCACTTCGATGCATTTGGCACCTAACCCCAAAGTGGACAATTACAGACTTTTTTCCTCGTCTCCCGGTTCACCTGTCTTTCCATTAAACAAGAATCATGCTATCTCTTGAAGAAAACCTCCTCGAAATTTCCCACAGTTCTCCACATTTTCTTTTCACAACAGAAATCCATTTACTTTCAAACAATTGGTTAAAAACTGCAGTTTTTAACATCATGCCCTAATTTATCTTATAGGTACTTAATTTATTATTTTCAACTTTCAGATTCTTTCTTAATTCCGAGATTTCTATGCATTCTTTTCAATGTTGGTAAACAGTGCCGATTTTTCCCTGCCCGATGTCGAGAACAAAAGGTTTCTAGATTCGAAACCATATGCATTATGTTAGTGGACATCATGGATTCTATAACTGACTCTTAAGCTGATTTTTTCTCTTGCAGGTGTAATCGTGTCAACTCACGTATTGTGCTGATTATTTTAATAGGTTCAAAAATTATGAAACTTGTCTTAAATAGCCCTGGTAATGACTATAAGATGGACGTTTATCACGCAATGCCAGTTCTGCCAACCAAATGTTTGCCCTTTATTAGCCAGAAAAGAGTTTTATTTACAAAGAAATTACTTAATTATAAAATACAATTACATATAAAAGTCAAGGAAAGTGAAAATTGATATATTTTCAACAGATTAACCAGGATTTTAAGGAATAGTCAATGAAATTAGGAATATGGATACTGTGGTTTAAGAAATGACCTATTATTTCACACACCAATTCCTGTAAAAGAAAAAAAAATCCCGATATATTCAATATTTAGGTTTTATTCAGATGAGACAGTCATATAAACGTTATTGCGCAAAAACATCAAAGGATGTGACAGGCTGCTGATAGTGGTTTCTCATTTTTATATTAATACGTACGTTGCCATCTATCATTTGGACCACTATCTGATATATTTTTACATCTTTGCAGCCTCTGAATAGTAGTGGAGAAGGGAATATCTAATTAGACAATAAATGGAAATTATAGGTGATTCACAGGGCAAGCACGTGATAAAATAAAGAATATAAATTAAATATAGAGGCATTCTGCTGCCATAACATCCTACTTTTAAAGTGAGTTTTTTAAACCCTATTATGTGTGACTATATTTGGTTGGATATAAATAAATAGAGCTCTTCGGAGTCACTTCATAGCCCTTGGAATGACCATATTATTGTTGATTCAAACATAAAAAAACCAAACAATATACATGTCTGAGAAGCGAATTTGAGGGACAGAAATATACATTACAATGAAATAAAGAAAATTTCTGGTAAATTGATTTATGTATATTTGACAAAAATATATCTTATGATCGAAAAGAAAATATATCCAAATTTGTGCTCATCGACATAGTTTATCTCGATACAGTTGTTATTCAATATTTATTTCAAATTAATTAGTTTGATAATTAATCGAAACATCTTGAAAACACTTGAACATTCCAAAAATAACTTTATTCCCTTCAAGAAGATGCTAATTTAGAAAATAACTTCTCTAATTACAAAAAAAGTAATTGAAATTACAGACACTCAGAATTTATTTAATTAGTATGGACTTTTATTGCGTTTTGTAAGGAATAATGTTAAAGTGGTTTATACAAATCATGTACATGAAGAAATTGAAAACAAAACAATTAGAAAAGGAATGTAGTACATTCAATGCTGTTGTGAAATTTAAATTAAATAATTAAATTCATTAACTATCATTAATAGAAATCGATATATTTTCATACAGGATACACTGTTAATTTAATTCTGTAAAAATGATATAAGAAACAAAATGTTTGGGTGTGTTTCACAATTACATTATAAATCTATTATATTACTTGAAATGATTATTAAAGGTATGCAATTAAATTGAAAGATTAACTATTTTGTCACATACCTAAAAAAGAAGTTCAATGATAAAAAAGCCAATAAGAAAAAAACACTAGAGATATGTCATTCGAGAAGTGGATTGGTGCAAAGCATTTTTATTTGTGATAAAAAAAAATTAGAATTCAATTTTCATCATATATTAAGTTACTTTGATTTTTAAAACAAATATTCTCACTAAAGAGGAGAGGAAATTAATTAGTATTCATTAGAATACAAGATTGTGAAGAAAATATACCATATGAAATAATTTAAAACTCAACTGTCTGACTTGCATACTTATAATGAAAATCTGACATATTAGGTGTCCATAAGGATCATTTGAAGATTAAAACATTTGTTATAGAAATAATACTCAAAACGTAGCTGAAATTTCAATTGTTGTGGAATTTTTGTTCTTTTACCCTCTTAAAATCCACCAAAAAAAACCACTCAGGAATTCAGTATTCAAATAAATGAAAAACATTACTAAAAATTGTCTAAAGAACCCTTTTCAATAGAAGGCATGGACCATTAACGATTCCAGAATACGAATTATTATTAAATTAAATATAATTAAACAAACAGCATTGTTGAGTATAGTTGCTTAAGCATTTTAATCCTTTGAAGTTATTTTTCCCCTCACTAGTTAAAGCCATTTTAAATTACAAAGGAACTTAATAGTTTTTCATTAAAATCCGAAACATTTAACACAATTCCTAAGCTTTATTTTCCCATTCTCACAGAAATAGTAGCTCTAAATACGAAAAAGGTCTTACCATATTTAACGCCAATTTATCCCAAATCCTTTTAAAGAGATTTTAAACTCTTGTGATCTTTAATTTTGTGGAAAACAAGAAAAAAGGAGTGATACAGCGCAAAGATAGTCCAGCATCCCTCGACACTAATATGCTGTTTTGGTGTGGTGGAATCTCTCTTTATACTGTCCAGTCACTTTAAATTACAACCGCCCAAGGTGACCGAGGAGCGCCTCAAATTGCTGCAGTTGGAAGTTTCAAAATGAGGCCGTGGACGCAATTAGACAGAGGAGATAAGCAAATTGAAACTACAATTGGAGGCGGCGCCTCAACCCGGTTGTCGCTTGTATAGGGGGTCGCCCCTAAAGTTAAGTCCCTTTCTTGGGATGAAGGGACTGCACGAAGAAATATTATGTCATACGTCTTAACATGTTGTAGTCATTGTTTTGAAATAATATTGTGTACTGAAGAAGTAATAAGTAATTGGGATTTCTGTTGTATGTATTAAAATCATATGCTCTTACTACAGGAGAACTGCAAGAAGCATTATTGCTGACGTTGGTCTTAAAATAATGCAGGCATTGCTTTGAAATATTGTAAAATATTGTTTACCGAATAAGTTATAAAAAGTAATTGGGATTTACGTATTAGGAGAAAATGTTAAAAGCATAGTCTCACTGTAGAGGAATTACATGAAACAATATTGCTGACATATGTCTTAAAATATCGTAGGCATTGTATTGAAATATTGTGTTCTGAAAAAGTAAAAAACGTCATTGAAATTTTTGTAGTAAGAGTATATGTTAAAAGCATATGCTCATACTACAGGAGAATTGTATGTAGAATTGTTGCTGACATATGTCTCAAAATACCGTGGTTAGTGTTTTTCCTTATTGTAAAATATTATTATGTTGAAAAAGTAATAAAAAGTAATTGGTATTTCTGTAATAAGAATATATATTAAGCTCATATACTCTTATTACAGGGGAACTGCATGAAGCATTATTGCTGACAAATGTCTCAAAATATTGTGGGCATTGTTTTGTAATATTGTGTTCTGAAAAAGTAATAAAAAATAATTGGTATTTTTGTAGTAAGAGTATATGTTGAACTCAAAAACTCTTACTATAGGGGAACTGCATAAATCATTATTGCTGACATATGACTCAAAATGTTGTGGGCATTGTTTTGTAATATTTTATAAAATATTACATGTTGAAATAGTACCAAAAGGTAATTACGATTTCTGAAGTAAGACTATTAGTTAAAAGTTATTCTTGAGCACGTGCATAAAAATTATGTTTTTATCATTGAATTGAGAAAACTTCAGATTAGTCAACATTATAAAAAGTATTTGAGGGAATTCGATGAACTTTACTATCGTAAGAGGCAACAGTTGAAATTTGTGTTTTAATCCGTTAAAATCTCTTTTTTATCTCTACAATTTTCAGACGTTTTCAAGAGATCAGATGATCAGAGGTGAACAGCCATTTGTTCTTTAAATATATAAATAGAATAATCCCGATGAAATCAGTAATATTTGATAATCTTCTTAATCATATTATTCACTTTTCAGCCATACATCGTTCTACACAAATAATATTATAACAATTGTCCATTCACTAATTATTGGAAAATTAGTTGACTGTCAGGTTTTCCATCATGGATTTAGTTGATTTCTTGACAATTTTGTGGTGAATAATAAAATTATTAAAATCAGATATAGTTCGCATTGTATAATTGTTGCAAAGCAGAGTATTAAACATAAACTTTTACTAAGAGGCATATATTGAATAAGTCTAACCTACTCTTTACAATGAAATTAACAAACAAATCATTATATTAATATTTTCTGTAAAAAAGGGGAAGATACTCACAATTTAAATTTGAAACTTTTGCATAAAAATTTGAATAAAATGTAAAAAATTATTTTATCCTTCATATTTAAGTATGCCCCAAACGAAACTCGTTTTTAAATTTAAAGTTATTATACAAAAATTATTTTTAATTGTTGAAATATTTTGTTGAAAAATAGATCTTGATATACTGTATTATGTAATGATGTAAAAATGGTGATAAACAGGATTTAATACAGCAACACATTAATAGCAATAATAAAAAATGGAATTATATAGTGTTCCCATATCTTTAAATTAGTAAAATAATTAATAGTTGCAATATCATATCTTCTATCACAATGCATCCAGTTGGAATTATTTGTAATTACTACTTAGTTACTTATCAAAACGTCAATTATGTGAAGACTTTATAGCTTTAAAAATGTAAGCACTAAAGGTTAAGTGGTATTTTTATCGACTTGAATTTTATTTTAATCTTTTCTCACAAAACTGAAATAGAGAGCCTTACATTTGCTGTAATATTTTAATATATTTTTGAATATATATATTTATGTGATTTTTGGATGAAGCTCTCTAATGTATGTCAAAGCATAGAATTTTACATACTTTAATGGCTTGTGATTATTTTTTTTTGCATTATGGATCTTGTGAGGCATTATTCCAAAGATTTCTTATAAGTTGTTGGGGTAAAACAAAATAGTACTTAGTTTATATCAAAAATTATAATTTAAGAAAAATCAAATAGGCAAAAATATTTCTTGTAATTAAAATATTTACTTTAAAAAAAGCTGAATAAATAATATTATGTAGCATTGTAACTGAAACTATAAAAAGCCTTAACAACTGAAAATTTTATCTAAATCTTACATGCAGCGTTTTCAACACATACATACATCTCATGCGCATTTCTTACATAAGAAAAAATAACTAGATAAATAAGTATTGAATTTAGTGAAATCTTCTTTATAAAATTCGTTATCGTAAAATCTTTATAAAAATACTTCAGAAATAAAATTTTAAAAAATATTTTTATCCATTTTATCCTTAATTGCTAAATATAAACATGTTTGTAATTCATGCAATTTTTTATAGAGAAACTTATCTACAGCTTAGAAACATGATTCAATTAAACATATATCGTTGTTTAGTGAAAAATAAAAGTAGTGAAGATAGAAGTTTGGGAACAGAAATTTAGTATTTTTAGTTGAATTCACACATATGTGTTGAAATAAAAAATACACTTAGAAACTTAAAAAATTGGCATTGTTATACAGTATTATACCTTAGACCAAAGCTCTTTAATGAGGATGGACACTATAAGGTCATTAATTAGATAATGTATAATTAGATTTTTATAATTTAAAATGTTTCACCATTTGGTTGGATTCCATTTAGTTTTATATATATATATATATATATATATATATATATATATATATATATAT